>OZ010576.1:67238787-67378787 GCA_963932145.1 Acanthosepion lycidas
TGGCACTAACACTTCATTAAGGCCACAGAATATGTCCATCATATGAAGTAACCAAAGAAGAATGACTAATGAAGGGGTGGGGGGTATGCTTATGATAGGATTTCTTGTTTTATGTTAATTTCTACTGTTTGCTTGCTTTTTATATACAATAATGTCTTATATAGCTAAAGTGGTTTTGTAATATTTTATAATATATTGATAGCTTGCTTTAAACATTAAACTAAAAACATTTTTCCTTTATATCCCCTGCTAAAATGGAGCACATCTAATATGCTGTTTGTTTTTTTTATGCTGGTAAACTATTATAAAAGTATTCAAATGTTTTGTTTTTTTTTTTGTTTTTAAGTTAGCTTTAGTTTCATTTAAAACTGATGAGGAAATTCTGCTCTGTGACCACCTATCTCTATTTAAAATTTGAATGAGAATCAAATGTTCAGTTATAATTCCTAATACATTGCATTAAGATAAATTAGAACAATAATAGTGAAGAAAATTTGTTGATCCATAGGAAAAATTTGATTTATTTAATAAATAACCTGTCTTTACATGAGCTAAAGTATATTTATGCATGTTTATAATCATGTCAAGGAAATTAGATTCATGCATATTTATGTTTACCAATATGTCCATCATTGAAACACCAGTTCCTGTACGGTCACTAAAGTTAAGCAACTTTGATCCTGGACAGTGTGGGTATGTCGATTAACTACATCCGCGTCCTGGGTATGACGATAAACTACGTCCAACAGCAAGGCTGCAGATAATGTTTTCGGAAAAATAATATTGCCAGCTATACGTTTTTTGGAAAAAATAATGTTGCCAGGTATGGGTTTTTGAAACAATAATGTTGCCAGCTATATGTTTAAATATGTATAGGTATATATATATATATATATATATATATATATACACACACACACCTTAATTTGGCATTAAATGACCCACAGTGGTTGATATGCCATAAAACCCAATCAACCAACCAACCAACCTGGACAGTGCCTAGATGGGTTACCACTTGGGAATACTAGCTGCTGTAAGCTTGGATATATGGGTGATGTAATGGATAATGGCTCAGAATTGTTAATCAAATAGCTGAGTTCTAATTCCCAGCTGTGGGTTGATTAATAAGATCTGTATCACTAAACAATTATCTCTCCCCACCCTGCCCCACCAAATCCTTACAATCTAAAAATATTTTCTGGCTTTAAATAACTTGCAAAGGGTTGGTAAGTAATAGAATATGAATGAATTAGTTAATCAGAATCTCTATAGCTTAGTGATGAAAAAAAGCATTTATTTACATAACAAATATAATTCATCACATACATTGAACATTATGGAGTGAAAATTTTAGACTGCTACTTTTCATTCTATAATGTTTTTATAATAGGGTGGAAGAAAAGTTCATAGGCTGACTATGGTTGATAACCCTCCCTATTTTCCTGATTTGTTTATTATCTGTTCCTCAACATGAAAAAAACACTTGGCTGGGAACCAGTATTGCAGTGATGATTTTTTATGTAGATGACAATGAACAGTCTTCTTTGAATAGTGAGATGTCAGTTTATCTGGAAAGAAACAATGCAGTTATTAATAAGAAAAGTTTAAATTAATGCATACGAGATTTCATGGCTTGAGCATCACTCCTTCATAGTCAGCCTATGATGCTTTCAGCCCACCATTGTATTTTGAGGCATTTATACATATAAAGCAAAATAATTTGAAACTACAGATGCTCATTTGCATTTCTTGAAGGAAGCTGGATCAGTTCAGTTCTTATAAAATCTTAATAACTTATAATACTTTCTTAAGAATTTATGAAGTGTGTCCCATCAATTTACATGCTTTTAAAATCTTTTATAGTCAGTGGGATAATTATTGCCACCCGCCTTTCTTTTGGCAGATGTTTCTATTGCAATAAGGGAATATCTCATCTATAATCAATTTTTTTTTTTCATGTTTTCTTTTCATCTCTCTTCTTTTTGAAAACACTTTCCAATCGCTTTTTCTTCTTGTTTTTGTCTTTTATTTCATGTATTACTTACAAATGTTTTTTTTTTGTTTTTTTTTTTTGTTAGATTAAGAAGTTTTAACTAGTCGTATTCTGTTTCTTGTCTTATAAGAATACAAATCTGCGGCCCACATGTTCTTGATTTTCACAAAAGGAAATTAACCTACTCAAATACTGTATTACATTTCAAGGTGACATGTGCATTTGCTTATTTTTTTCATGTTTGTTTTTCCTGAAAAATACTTATTATTTTTCTTTTTTAACTTGACTCTTTTTATGTAGATGTTCAGCTTGTCTGTACTGTTACCATATAAATAAACTGTTCTGTCTGTATCATCTGTTTTATTATATACATATCAATATGTACATATTTCACTTTATAAATTCTCTGCAAATTATATATGAAAATTGGAAAATGTTCATGAAAGTATATTTGTTCTGAAATATATCTGATTATGTATTTCACCTTTTAAGGCTTCATCAGATCCAAAAGCGAACAAAAATGAGATGCATGTATGCATATTTGTGTATATTTAATTAATGAAATCTCATTTAAACATACACATACACACATCACATTTTTTCGCTTTCAGACCTGATGAAGCCTTAAACACCAAAATGCATAATCAGATAAATTTTGGAACATGTATACTTTCATAAACATTTTCCAATTGTCAAAAATAAAATGTAAAACTTTGTCAGGATCATATATCCTAATTTTAAAACACACACACACACACACACACATATATATATATATATATATATATATATATATATATATATATATATATATATGGGGTGGGGATATGCAGAAAGACAATGTACAATATTTATATACAAAAGAAAAAATAATTTATAAATCTTATTTTTTTACAAAGTGTTGCATAAAATCTTCTTGATACAAAAAGAAAAAATATGCTTTAATGCCTATAAAATATGCTAACCTTGTTATTGTACCTTTTTTATTATGTGGTGTGGTGGGAAAATATTACAAGTGTACAAATCAATTTTAGCTTCTGTAAGAAATGTAAGCATTAGTAATGGTTTTATAGTATAAATAGCAATTGATATTGATTTAAAAAGTATAATTGTAGAAGAAACCCTTCTGTGAAGTCTGTATATTTGCATGACATGTATGTCATGCTTTTGTGAAATGAGTATTGCTTACATTTTTATGAACCTTGAGCCTTTGTAAGAATCTGGGTCAACAACTCCATCTTACAAGATCAAGAAGCAAATTAATGTTAGGAAGCAAAACATGGTAAAAATACTGAGCCTAATTAATAATGATAGCATGATGGATCTGACATTTTTATTGAATGAGAATTTAACCTGTTGAATACTACAAAAATCTGATTTTTATGTTAAATAAAATATTACTTAATGTCATTATGTTGGAAAAGTTAATAGAAACTTAATAATAAGGATTTGTTACAAAACTTATTAAACCTGGATTGGTTTTAAAGAATTGTGAATGATATTTATTTTTAGATAATCCCTTATAAAGAAAGAAAATTGACATTTCTATTGAAAATATTGATCTTATTTCCTTCCATTTTAAGGCTTTTTGTAAGAAGATAAATGCAAAAATTAAACATTTTACAAAGAATATTATGGCTTATTGAATAATATCTGTAAATACACTTGTCTATTCTTTCTATCTCTTATCTACTGTAGCATTTTCTTTCCATGATTTCTATTTTCCTTTGTTTTAATTGTAAATGTTTGCACACACATTTAGTGATAACTATGTTTGTGTCGCAAAAGTATTTAAAATAAGATTTTTCTTGATTAAGTAACTCATAAAATTAAATCAATTTAAAATCAAAATATGAATTAGTTTGTAGAGAATCGAAAAACTTATTTTAAAAATGCATTTTTGCTCAGGCTCTCCTTCATGGATTAAGGAAATTAAAATAATAAATAAATTTAAATGGGAAGTAAAAATTTATTGGCTATATGAAAACAACATACCTAGATAAGCACATATAAATAATCTGAAATTTATTTTACACAAGTGAAAACAAACATCATGTTTATTTTATTAGAAATTTAAAGGTTTATCTATTTTTACCTGCTTTTTGTATGTATTTTTATTCTAAATATATATTTATAGGAATTCTCCTGAGGTTGAGTAATTTCCATGTTTTGATTGAGACAATAAATAATATTGTCTCAATCTATATACATGGATATATTGATGTGATATTTGGATATATACACCTGTGCTGAATGTAATATTTGATCAAATAGTTATTGGTGCATTTTTCTTTTCCCTCTATGTCTCTCTCTTCTGGCAATCATCAGATGAGAAATATTTTACTCTTCAGCATGAAGCAAAGAAGGTGGATGTCTTTACATTGAAAATCCTTTTCCTGCTCTCCTATTTCTTCACATTGTTTTAACTCTTTCATATGTGTTTAATGATAAATGAATTTTTGAGAAAACTACCACATTATTTTGTAAAGAAATCTCTAGTAAATGTTTTAGATTCTTATCAGAAACTTGAGTTGAAGATAGAGTATTCAAAACACTTAACTGCATAATCTAAATCATAATGCCATCATCTTTTTTTATTATTATCATAATGCTTTAGTTATTGTGCTCTTCAGCCTCCTTTAGGTGTCTTTCATTCCAAATGACCTTCATAGAATTTCAAATTGAACCTTTCATTTAATCTGCACATTAGATTGTTCTTGTTCTGCTTTCTGTATCTAGGAATCTAGGAGGCATATCTCATTTTGATTTTTTTTCTTTTTAGTACTGCTCAGTTATTACTTGTCAAGTTTGCACTACCTACCCATGGATTGAACTCACAATTATTATGCTACCAGATTGTAAATTCAATCCCTAGGCCAAGTAGTACAGAGGGCAATTCATTGGAAACAGGACTAGCAACTCTTTACAAAAACAATAAAACCTGGCCAACAGGATGGGAGCAATGTCAATTAAACGATTCAGTTTGAAATTCTTTGAAGGTTACCAAGATTGACAGATACCTAAAGAAGGTTGGAGTGTACAATGTTCGAAATGTGATACTAATAAAGATGGAGACATTAATTAGGCTGCAAATTAATGAAAGATATATTACTTTTTCTGCAAATCTTCAGAGGACAATTCACAGACTAAAAGAACTCTAAAAATAGGCTTTAAGTCATCAATATTCCATTAAAAAAAGGAGTTTGATTTTGTCCATATTTCAGTTCTGATAAATACCTGTTGTAAGGATGGTTTATATGGAGGAGGAAAGAGCAAATAAACATGAGACTATAAAAACTATTACTGTTATTTCAAAATTGCTTTTTTCTATAGAAAATCCGTCAAATATTTGATATATAGTTGATTTTATTATTTATGAAGATTCAGAGATTAACCATGAAAATGTTTGTTGCTGGAGAATTATTTAATAGGATTCCCTATAATTTTAACCTATTGCATTCAACAACAAAAACAATTAAGATAATGATTGAAATCTTGATTAATTTCTGTCAATTACACTTAATGACAGAAATTGTTCAGGTGTATGTAATTCACATTTGACAACATAATTGTCTTAACATAAATTATTTACAGAGTAAATTTTTAAATCTTTGAAAGCTAAATTATTTTGTAAAAAAAAAAAAAAAAAAAAAATATTGTTGAAACTTGCATCAGAGGTTTTAGTGAGATGGAGCTAAACTTTACTGCCCAGAAATGAGTTCTCTATTGCTAAAGTGCTGAGGTTGATAGAATTAGGATTTTCTTTACTCTTGCCTTTCCAATAAATGGGTGGGATGCTAGACATATTAAGACTTTCGCCTGCCCAATAATTCTACAAGACACATGGATATATTGTATATTAAAAATCTTGTAAGCACAGCACTGTATGACAGCACTATTCTAACTGTTGGGCCATAATTACATGTAAATATATATACTGTATAAATATGTTTAAAATTTTACAGTTATGTGTGTAGTGGAACTCTTGTTGATACTGAAAAGTATAATTGGTCTGCTGAGTTCAAATTCCAGCAGAGTTTATTGTATTCACTTTCACACACATCCACTTGGAAAAGTTATGGATTCATCTCTTCTTCTAATTAGATATGGGCTAAATAGCAGAGAAGATTGGGTTCTTTAGCATTGGTTGGCAACAAGCTTAAGAAAAGGGCAGCTCTAAATTCAAAATCAGTTTGCTACAATGCTAGCAGCTCCATCTCATAAAAACCTATTTGATACAGCAATTACAGCAACACATTAGCATGATGAGGCTCTGGCTCCACAAGGGAGTCTAATTACACTGAGGAAGAAATAGAAAATGCTAGACTGACCAGAAAAGGTACTTAATGCCTTATAATATTTCTCAAATTTTTTATTGTCCAATCTAAATTTGTAGTTAAAAATGGAACCCAAGATCTTTTGTTTTCTGCTTGATAGCCTAGCCACAGCTAAATTTCTAGTAACAGTTAAACGTGAAAGAAGTCAAATGTTGCTCTTACCTATTTTACTCCTCATCACTTTTTGCCCATCAAATTTCTGACCCTCTCTCACTCATGCATGTATATTATTCATGAAACTAGACTTCCATCTTTAACTATTTCCTACTTGAAGACAACTCAGGTATGTTGCTCATTCTTCCTCATTATTCACTCGATTACTATTTCTGCCTGTCTTGTATTACTTTCACTAATCTATATGTCTAGCCAATAATCAAATGTCTCATCCCTGGGGAAGGCTAGAGACCTCGAAACATCTCCACTATTCCCTCCCATATTCATAAGCATTCGGATCTATTAGGAATTGATTATATAATCCAAATTGAAGATTTTCTTTGAGAATCATTACTTGAGATGGAGTGGTAGGGTTGTACATCGGTGGATTGTTTGTAGAGTGGGGAGTGAGGATGAAGCAAATTTGCATGCAAATGTTGTCAAAGGTTGAACTGCAACTTGAGCTCTGTAAATAATAGCCTGACCTTTTAAGATAAAAATTGGCTAGATATGTTGATTTAAATTTTGCAAAGCTAACATTCTATGGACTTGTCCTACTGGCGACATTTCACTGTTTGGTGCCAATGTGGGGCTCTAGAAAGAAATTTATTCTATGGGGATGATGGTGAGAAGATAATTCTTTGTTTGAGGCTTTCATAAAGAAAGAAAAAAAATCTTTTTATCATAATTGACTCTCTCTTTGGTCAAGATAAAAAGAAATTTTCTTGATATAGTTGAAAATATTTGTTGAAAATCCAAATTTATCACTTAGCCTTATTCATAATACATTCAGTAAGAAACAAACAATAGCTTTTGAGGCATCATTCTGAGATGTTCAAAGATTATGATTTTCTGCTACATATCCATAATGGTGATGCAATACACACACACACTCTCTCTCTCTCTCTCTTTCTCTCAATGACTAGGCCATATTTTAAATTGGTATAATCCCTATTATGACTGAGGGAAGCTAAGAAATTCACTAAAAAATTTTGAGTTATTCCAAAAATAACCAGTATGAAGGTTGCTCCTCAAACTATCAATGTAGTTTGTATTAAGTAAATTTGTTCAAATTTAGAAGCACTTTATGTAATTTATTTTTCTACAGCTTTCATAAGCATACAAAAATAACAAAATCTGGTCCTTATTGACTTTTCAGTTATAATATTTTCATTATTTCACATATAAGCAAAAACAAAAAAAATGTTTTTACATCTTTTTCCTTTTCTAAAAGTGCAGGAAATTTTCACCTCTATATATTTAGAGAACATATGGAAAACAGAGTGCATAGTCAAAATCTCTTGACATATTGACATTTCTATGAATCATATAGCATGATTCCTTAATGATATCTATATAATTAATTAGAATGTTCATCTGTAACAGCCACGAAAATAAAATATGCATTCTAAGAGACAACTGCATCTTGAAACAGTGTGTGATAAACAATGTTGCTCTGATCAGGCATTCATGTTTCTTAATTCAAATATAAAAGAATAAGTTTTCATTTTATTTTCTATTTTTTTTTTTCACGGATTATTTTTATCTCTTCTTTCTCAATCTGTTTCATGTTAAAACTAGTTCTTGAATATCTTTGAGCTTTAACCATGGCAAAAGCTTTATTTAAAGTCATGTCAGTGTGCATGTCTCACCTATAACTTGAGCCCTATCTCAAATCTTGTTCTACTGAGAGCAGAGTTTTTAGTTTTGGTCTGAATTTGTGATAGTTTGGTGCTGTAGTTGGCTTAAGAACCTTTTGCTTTGTGCATTTGGAATATTTTTAGCTTATGTAATTGAAATTATTATCAGATTAATTTATTTTATTTCCATTAGACTTGCTATATTATTTTATATTTTCATTGCAAAAACAAACATTTTTGTGCAAAATTCATTAAAAAATGTAATTTAGGAAACATGATCTTGTTACTTGGGAGTTAATTTTTCACTTGAAGTTAATTTAATATTCTTCTCTATGAAACTTTTATTTATAAAAGCAAATTCACTGATGATAAGCTTTATTTTTGCATAATCTGTATTTCTGTTTGTAACAAATGACAGAAGCATGTTGAATTTTTATTCTTCTTATAGCAAAATGTAACATTTTAATTTTACTTGATGTAGAAAAATAATTTATTAATCCTATTTTTTCTGACTTTTCTTATTGCAAATGTTACAAAGTCTCTTCTAAGAAAAGAAAATTTTAATATTATTTTATTATCTTTAATTTTTAACAGACTTTTTTTCCTTGATTATGACTCCTAAATTTATTTAAAAATTCTATTGTTTGTTACATAAAGTTAATTTAATATTTTTCTCCTTGACATTGTTATTGATTATAACAAATATATTGATGATAAAATTTAATTTTTTATGAGTAATTTGTGTTTTTCTTTCTAAACGCAAAGAAAAGTATGTTAAATTTCAGCTTACCTTAAAAAAATATAAAATAGGAGCAAATATGATATTTTGTACTACAAAATTAATTTATTAAGAATGTTGTTATATAAAATTAATGTCATAATTAAATTCGATGAGTTTAATCCAATATTTTTAGATAATTGTAAATGATGTGTAAAAAATGGTATCTGCTTCTAAACCACATATTTTTATGACTCAATTTTTCTATTTCTACTTTTCTGTAATCATAAAGTATATTCATAACAAAATACATCAGTATAATAATAGTTACTTTATTTCTAAACAATAAAATAAGTAAAATAAAAGTTATTTTCATGTTTATTTTGATTCAGTTCATTTTTACTTCAGAATTAATACTTCCGATATGGTTTTAAACTTTAAAACTCTTTTAACATGGATAATTAATTCAAATATTAAAATTCGTATAAAATTTTGTGCACCCTTGTTAACAGGTGATGAATCCAAAACAGCGTCAAATTATATATTAATTGTAATAACACTCTAGTCACAAAAAACTATAGCAAGATAATGAAGATTAACTTTTTGAATCAAATTAATCATTTTATTAATCTCTCCTTTTTTCTTTGAACTTCTACAGATGTTTGCAGCTTAACTCATAGCCCAAAATTCGACCAAATGACAAACATCAAAATTGACTTTTTAATGGCCCTTTTTGTCAAAACCAGAATTTTTCACCAATCACTCAGCTTTGTGTGTGTGTATATATATATATATATATATAATGAAATGAACAAAGTCCGACAATTATTTTTAAGACATTTTTTATGTTTATACATTCTTTTTATAGATACAAATATTTAAGTAAATGCTCTATTTATAATAAACAGTATTAACAACATTTACCAGCCTGAATGTCCGAGAAACACACTGATATATGCCTGTGTTTTTTATACTTAGTTTTTTTTTTCTTTTATTTGTAATTTACACTAAGGTAACTTGAAATTGTGCAGAATATGCTTTTAAATTCCTGTTATATTTTAACATAGCTTCATACCAGACAGATGAAATTTCTAGAAAGCATAATGAGGAAAGAGTGCTCAGAGATTTTAATGTCACAAGATCTTTTGAAGACAGAAGGGGATAAAAGAAACAACAGTAGCCTACCTAATGAGTTTTTGTAAATGGATAGCACTGTTGAGACAAAGTGAGATGGTAAAGAGTTAAATATTGTTTACTGCTACAGGATGCTGTGGAGGACCGCGATGGTACAAAACCAAAACATCAACTTGAAAAATCAAGTCATGTTCTTAACTAGCCATGTCAGATCAAGACTTTCGTATGGATATCATACATGGCACCAAACGTAATTAGAAATATCTAAACTGTCAGCTGTATGTATAGATAGCTACTTTCTAAATCAGATCAACTTGCACACTTAAATTCATGCAGTCAGGGCATCAGTGAAAATAGCTCATCAGAGCAGTTGCCATGAAAATATTTATAGAAAAGACAGAGGGAAGCCGTATCATGTCTGTGAGAAAGTGACGACTTGAGATGAAAAGTCAGGACCGATCACATTGCATATCTGTCGTTGGATTTTGTCGAGAACCTCAAGCTGAATGGTGGGGACATCAGACCATATATGAGTCCAGGCATGGATGAATGGTAGATTTGTAGATGTGAAGGATGGATTCAGACAAGAAAAACCTGGCACAACACAGAGAACCAACTTTTCTTGCAATAGATGCAGCTATTGATTCAATGTAGTTGTTCCACCTCAGGTCAGTGGAAAATGTGAGACCAAGAAGGTGCAGTGAGATGCTCTTATGAAGTTGAGCATCATCCATGCTGATAGGAGGCAGAGATGTTTCTCTATTGTGGGTAAATGAGAGTAGTTTGTTTTGGATGCATTAAAATTTATAAGCCATTTCCTGCCCCAAGTCAACCACAGATTGGAGGTTGTTTTCAAGACCAACAGCCAGGTTAACTTTGTTGCCAATGCCAGATTTACTATTGAGACAGGGAGTAAATGGTAGTGTCATCTGCATAGATGCCTAATTGAGAAGTGATGGCATCAGGAAGATCATTGTAATTATTCTTCAGACCTAAAGAGACTGACCTTGATTTCCTGCTGTAACTCTTTATCAGAACCATTCAAGAGCAAATAATCCAGATGACAAGAATTCACATGAACTTTTGTTTATTCTTTTGTTTGCAGTGTTATAGACATATCTGCAGGATCATCCACTCAACAAACACAAATTGTGTATATTTCTTAATGCATAAGTGGAGACATAAACTCCTTTGTGATTAAAAAAAATTAAAAATAAGAGAATAACATTGTATCCATTGATTGAGTCATTGAAAATGGGAAAGTGGAAAATGTCCCAAGGAAATGAAACAGAGACTAAAGCATTGACAGTAATTTGTACATAAATACAAACCACTTCAAGCAGCCATAACAATGTTACTAAAGGAACTGATTGATGGTACACCCCTTTTGCCATTTGTTGTCATACATGTATGTTGTGCACACTTTACAAAGAATGAATGCGTGGTAGTGATCGTACTTCTGGCTACAGCTTAGAGTTGCAAAAAATAATAAAAATTGAAATAGGAAAAACAGTTGTGATAGGAAACGTCAAGGCATTCATCTTTGTCATGCTTGCTTTAATCATAGCAATCACCCATTTGAAATAGACCAGATGGCTATTCAAGTTTGGGTGGGCAACAGTTGGAGGTGGCGGTTGGAGTGAAAGGAAAACGACATTAACTTCATCTCCCCAACTCCATCTCTTTCACCATCCTCTTGATCTTTCACCCTTATCCTCCTTTGCATTATCAAAAGCATATAAGTTGAAAAGTACATGATAAAAAGGAATCATGTAGAGTGTGTTGAAAGTATGTGAAATAAGATGATGTTACCCACCCACCCACACCTTAGACAATTCACTTTTTCCACTAAACCTGTTGCTATATTTATCCACTCTTCTTTATTAAGATATAGAATTCAAAAACCTCTTTTATAGCTTAATGATAGGTTAAAACAATCTGATGTTAACAACAGAAAAGGATACACTCATTGAAGTTAAAACAATAGATTAACTGCTATGAAGGACAGCTGTTTGTATGAGCTTTATACAAGTATTTTGTACTCTGTTATAGATTTGTTAACCTGGGAATGTGTAACGCATGCTCTTTTCAGTGATCTTTAACTATACCTGCTGTTGGTACACTGTGTTGTCCAAAATGTTTTTGATTTATTAACCTTTAGCATACTAAATTATTTCTAGAATTGTTCTCCCTGCCACTGCATTTTTTTTTTTTTTTTTTTTTTTTTTGATGGCACAAAAACATGAGAACCTACTGTTTTAAAATTTTTATGACTTCCTTTATAGGTTGTGTATAAATTTTATTTTTTGTATAGTAACAAAAGAATAGATGAGTAATGTATTTATGTAATGCATTACGTTTTGCATGCATGTTTTTTGAAAACAAAAAATTTGAAACAAAACAAAAGTACATTAACAATTTAACTTTTATTACTCCTTGTAGAGTTCTGTGGGATGCAATAAGAAGCAAAATGGCTAAGAACGCTTTGATTTTGTCAAAAAAGCGACATGCTTCCTCATGTTTACGTACAAGAAGACACCAGCATTTGTTTGGTTTTTCCTTCAACTGACCATATTTATTCATTCACAAATAAAGTTATTATTTTGTTGTTTATAAATAGACAAAATAATTCACCTTCAGAAAGGTTATCAAGTACATTGATGGTCACCAGTAGCTTCCATATAATTAGTCAGCCATGGATGATAGTAGCCACTAGTAGTCATCATCACTTTCCTCCATGTCACTAGCCCGGTTATCATCTCCAACCACTTTACTGTCAATATCCACTTGAGTAAAACCTTCAAAATCATTATTGGAGTCCAAATCAAAGAAAAAATGAATAAAGATTTTGTTGGATGTTGATGCGGCCATTTTTGTTTACAAAAATTTGTGAAAAAGTTAACGTGTGTTCAATTAATATTTCATCTTGTGAAGAGTCCAAATGAATTTAAAATGGCATCGGAAAATGGAAGTTTAACCTCGTTCCAGAGCAATAGTAAATGATTTCCAACTTGAAATACTGAAAATAACAGTTGACAAGTGTTTATTTATAGCAACCACCCCAAGGCAACAGAAAGCACCTAGAGCAGCAAAGGGAGAGAATTTTACAGCAACAATTTTCACCTCCAGCATTGTAAAGGTTAAGTCAAAATAAGACAATTTTAAAAAAAATTCAAATCTAAAATTTATTGAATAACTTCCTGTTTTGTAAATACAATAGAAACATGAAAACTTCCCAGTCAAGCTTCAAGATTTGTTGTTTGGTCACCAAAAGAGATGTACAGTCAGTCATAACTTATTCTGGTGGAATATCACATTTTCTGGAGAGTAGAGGATTCACTTTCATTTTTTTCTAGAGTTAATGATGGCCCATAAAAGCAACTTAATGAAAATGATTCAAATTATTTTCAGTGCTTAAGTGGGATGTTTTAACTGTTGTCTCTCTATCACTCTCACTCATCATATAATGTTTCAGTTCTCAGCCACATACAAAATATTGTTCTTGTGTTGACAAATTATTCTAACGAAAACAGTATTGCCTACTCTGAAATTGCTGATACCTTTAGCACACTATAGATGCATCGTGTCACTGTACAAGTTATCTCTCCTGTAGCTGCAGGTGCATTCTGTCACCTTCAGAGGGGAGTGCTTAAAATAAACACTTTGCAAAGATTATTTCCTGTTCTTTAGCTGGTAACAGTCTAGACTTGATTCAGAACAAAACTGAACTTTCATTTCTCAATGCCATTTGCATTGTTTTACACTTGACACAAGCACTTTTTTTTAAATTCAATGTACATTTTGTTTTGATGATTTTCTTAACAAAAATAGCTGCACCTGCATTTAATGAAACTTTTATTGAAGAAATTTTCTTTGATTCAGACTCAGATTATGATTTTGAAGGGTTATAGATGGTAAAGTGGTTAGATTTGTTGATGATGATAGGACAATGGTGATAGCAGTAATAGCGACAATGAGGTACCAAGCGGTTACTATCATCCATGCTTGAGTGATTTTATGAAAACTAATGGTCCCAAGGAGGTATCTGATAGCATTTCTGATAGACAACTATTTCATTTATTCATGAATGACAAAATAATAACTTTGTTTGTCAATGAGACAAATATATATGCTAGTTGGATGAAGGAAAATCAAGGGGAAAATGCTGGCCCCTACTCATACAGCAACACATGGAAGGACATCACTTTCAAGAATTGTGCATTCTCTACTGGGAGGCTACCAGTCAGGTGTGTCTCACAGTATAGGTAGGAGTACAGAAGAGCCTCCAGAACACCAACTCATCATCAACCCTAAACACATGAAATTTTTCAGGCCTTCTTACCCAAATTGTGTTGTATGTTCAAATCAAGACAAGAAATGCCACCAGAACTAGTTTGTGTGCAAAAAGTGCAATGTGGCACTATGCCCATATTCCTGCTTCCAGAGGTACTAAACTCTGATAGATTACAAGGTAGACTGTATCCCAGAACTCCATAGACAGTGATACAATTATGCTAACACATTTGATAAGATACGAAGAAAGTTTTAATAATTTTAAAACAGTAGGTGCTCATGTGTTTTGCTCCCTAAAACAAATGCAGTGGCAGGGGAAACAATTTTAGAGAAAAGGTAGTGTGCTAAAGTAAATTTCTTGTTACTGTATATATTTTCATTAGTGTGCAAAGAGTTAATTTTATTTTATAAGTAAGCATTATAAATGTTGAAAATAATTAAGTATCAGATAATGTCTTGAAAAAATTCAGATAATGTCTTGAAAAAATTCAGATTAAGTCCTGAGGCATGTTATGTGTGTTTGAAACAAATACTCATTAAAAATGAGAATGTGGAGCATAACAATTTATTTGCCTGTCTACATCCAATTCAAAAATAATTTTTAGGATAAAAGATGCTAACTAGTTTCTGTTATGACACTAAAAAATAATGGTAGTCTTTGACTGGATTTTTTGGTTCTCTTTTAAAATGTTCTGGTTTTCTACTTCTGCTTTTGATTTATAGCAATAGTGGTAAAGAAAAGTGCCAGTGTATAAAAAAAACAATGCTGAATTCTTACCCTAATGTGGTTGCTGCATTAACTAATTTGCCACATTTTAATTTCTTTTGAACTATTATCATTTGTTTCTCAGGTATGGGAGAAAAGGAATGCAACACAATTTTAGTTAAACACATGAATTACAACTGACTTGATTCACTGACTTGTAATATAACTTTAGAATTGGAGTCATTGTTTGAAGTAACTTTGGTTAGTCTCATCATATTTTTACTGAATTCAACCACAGGTTTAAAATAATAATAACATTGTAATATTAAAAAAACAATGTAGTAGTCTTGATTCTCAGAAAAGGCAGTTGAAAATTTGCTTGATAAAATTTTAATAGAAAACTGAAATATTAAATATGTTTTCTAATGAAGTCATACCTATTGGAGAATTTCACCATAATTCAAGATAAAGAGTAATTTGCATATTAGTTTGTTCAGGTATTGTCATAAAAAAATTTGATCTTTTTCAGTTGATCATTGTTGCACTCCATGGTGAATTTTGTTGATTTCCTGGCAATACTTCTTTGTTGTAATGGTTTTGTTAGTTTTCAAGAATTTCTAGTGAATAATTCCTCTTGCTAACTCTACTAAATATTGACTCTAAACCTCCTTTGATGCAACTTTGGTTTGGGAAAATGATTTAGTGCTTCACTTTGGTTTATTCACTTTACAAAACACAATTAGTTATTGTATAAAATCCACTTTCCATCAGAGTGCAATCAAGAAATTGATCCTTTTTCTCATGCAAAATAAGCATTGTGATGGTGATTGTTTTTATTCAGTTTATTGCAGCACGTATTTGTTAAGGTTTGTTTGATTTTCTAATTTGGGGCAAATATCAAACAGCTGTTGAATGGTGAATATTTATTTTTTCTACAACCTCTTGAATTGTTTTGCATGAGTTAATTTCAGTAATGGCCCTTATTTTTTAATCATCAATCACAGAAAGATCTCTGTGAATCCTTTTTACTACATGTTTATAAGATTAAAAAAATAATATTCAAGAAAAACATGTTTGACTACTGATATTGAAATCATATATAATAATCACTTAGTTTCATCTCTTTTGAGCTTTTCTACTTTAATCTATAGTTTTTGACAAAAATACAAAACCAAGAAAAAATAGACAAAGAAAAATAGGTTAAAAAATAATTCATAGAAGCTAACTTCTAGCATTCAAAAAGTTGTACTTATTGTTTTTGCCCTTCACTGATCTGTAGTGTGTTTGAGTTAGCAAGTTGATAGATGAAACAGCCATTAATCACTTTTATTTTAACTGATTGTTTTAATTGCATATTCAGAGAGATTTTATCAAGGCATGATTTCACTTGAACTCTGTGATCCTCATCTTCATGAACAACATGCAAACAAAACCTAGCCCCTTGGAAGACTTTTCATCAGGTTTGCTGCTGTCAAAATACAAGAGGATATAATTGTATTGATTTGCCTAAAAAATGAGACCATTTACTTAATTTTTTCTTTTCTTTTTTCTTCTTCTGTGCCTTTAAAGCAGATCTCATTCAGTTGCAAGAAATGAACAGAGGATATCTCTACTAATAACTAGTTGTAATTAATTCTCAAAAGTTCATATCTGCTCAGTTTTGTATCCAAAACATAAACAAAGCAATTTCTAAAGAAGTAATGGGTTTATTTTTTATCCAACATATTTATAATAAATATTTATAGTAAATTTAATTAAACAAGGAAGTGTGTTTAACTTAAAAATGAGTAAATAGAACCTTTTTGGGCTCTGATGCTATCTGTAGCTGAGTGATCTAAAGTACTCTTGATCAAAAGGTGGTTTTTCCTACAAAGTGGGACACAAGTTCAAACCATACCAAAGAATTTCTATATTAAGTTTTGCCAAGAGTACAGGCCAGTAGACATTACACACTCTTTAAAATAATTAAAAAAACAGGGCATCTATTTCAAAAACAGGTATCCATTCATTCTTTGTTCTAAATAATTTAATAGATTTTTATAAACATCATTATAAATTTTATTTTTTATTATCTGGTTAACTTCTAAGTATAACTATAGCTGCTATTAACAAAGTTTATAGACATTGTGTGTTTGGTTGTAATATAATAAGCTAACTTGAAATATTAAGTGATCAACCCAAATATTTGCAAGTAAAGTGCATTGATCTATTTGTGCAATGTGCAACCAGATATCATCAGAAATTGATTAATGCTGGCTTTGTTTCACTAAATTTTCTATGCACCTCTTTCAATTGTTAGCAATAACAACTTTAGTTGACTATACTTGTTCCAACCTATTTTAATTTTTTTTTTTTTTTTTTTTTTTTGGCAACATTGACTTTGGTCAAATTATGGTGCAGATAATTTTAAGTAGGTTTACCACAGATTTTTTTTTTTTTTTTTTTTTTTTTTTCCAAAATAAAAGGATTGAGAAAATTTTGAAACAACACTGCATTGTTTCTGGTTTTTGGTGAGTTTTTACATTTAGCAGGGCTTTATCAAATTTGTTTAAGTTTGCTTATGTATATTATTTTTTCAAATTTTGAGGCTATTTCTTAAGCAGTTTGGTAAAGATTCTCATGGAACATTTTCAAATGTAACAAGATACATACTTCATTTTCAAACTTCAGTGACATACTATACATTCTTATGTAATCTGTTCACCCTGAGATGAGGGCAGACTCAAACATATGATGATATTTCAACTCATTATTCAATAAAATGATATATATAATTCATCAATTTTCAACATAAATTTAGGAAAATTAAATAAGTACATTATTATCTGTAAAAGAAAAATTAAATCTATAAACAGAAGATACTTTTGCAAAATATATACTGTAGACTACAGAATCATGGGTTAGAATAAAATAGCATGACTTGGAGTTTCATGTACAATGCAATCTTCAGCTACCCAGCAAATGAAGATTATGTTTGCATGAAACTCCAAGTCATGCTACTGGTGAGGGATAATGTGTATATTTATTAATATACACTTAATAGCTCTGTTTTATTAATACCAGAACTCTATGTACAATATATTATAATTATATATGTTTCATTAAATAATATAGACATGTCTATTTTTATAATAAATAATAATCCTTTCTAGTTCTTTAATTATCTTCTTGATGTTAAGTTAAAATTCATCAAGGAAGGTAGCATAGTTCTTGTTAAAAAGAAATATGGTGCCTTCCTTGATGGATTTCAACTTAACATCAAGTAGATAATTAGAGAGAACTAGAAAGGATTATTATAAAACAACATGTCTATAATGAAACATGCTTGAATAAAGATATGCTGCCTATATATATATATATATATATATATATATATATATATATAGAACAGACCACTTTAAGGTTCCATGTAATAAATTATTTCACCACAGCCCTTTTAAAGGGCTCTGGATCATCAGACTTTACTTCCAAAGATTGAAATGAAAAATGAATCTCTCTCTCTCTCTATGTGTGTGTGTATATATATATATATATATATATATATATATATACACACACACACACGTAATGTGTTGTTGTTTTTAAAAGGTTTTCTCATCTTTATTCTCAATAGTTACATTAATTTCTACCAGGCTTCTTTTTTTAAGTCAGAACTCACTATATCAGCTATAGAAATGTTAATCACTAAAACATTCTGATTGATAACCTGAATTCTGATAAATCTCAGTTGCATTGTAATAATAATAATAATAGATAAAAATAAACATATAATATTACCTACCAACTCCTTAAGATCTGCTACTCAAAATATTATATCCAATTTTAACAATATTAAAATAGCTACAACTACATCCAAAAACTATTATGGATATGATCATAAAAAATGTTCATCATAACACTAATTCTGAAGCAGGCATATATGAAATAAACTGTCATAGCTATTCCTTACAATATACTGGCAAAATTTGCAGAAACTTTTTTTTTTTTTTTTTTTTAAATCTTTCTGAACATAAAGATCACCTCTACAAAAATGTATTGTATTAGTTATACACAGTGTTGATCTCAGAAATGCTGTACTTTTTAAAAGAAAAAAAAACATAATTAGACAAAAAGTTCTTGAAAGTGCATATATTAATACTTGCCAAAACATATGCCCTGAATTTTTTTCAAATATGTCCTGTTTTAAATGAATTCTTCCTTGGTCAAGCCAACATCCATATGCATGACCTTAAAAAAATTTTAAAATTAAAAGAAAACCGTTAAGTCATGACCTTTTAAAAGTAAATTAATTAAATAATAAACAAAATAAAAGTACATAAAAATAAATGAATAAATAATAATATATAAATGAATAATGACATTAATTCAGTTTTGTTTAATAGGACCGACAAAATTACATAAACTTAGTAAGTTTTTTGAATATTTTACAGCATTCTTTAATTCAAAATTTGAAAACTTAATATTTTTTTCTTCATGTTATATCTGTATATAAATACATGTTACCAGATCAAACTTTTACACTTGCCTTAATTTTCCTTGTTAAATTCAAATGACAAGGTTTGTATAAGTTTTTATATTTTTCAAAATTTTTATAAGATATTGTACATTAGAATCAAAATGCCAGGATGTAACAAGCAAAATCTTGTTTACCACACTTTACACACAATTCTTGATAATGACTGAGATACTTGAAATGCTTGAACAAAAAACAGAGCAGCATGAACTTTGGTGTATTATTTATGTACAATTTTGATGTAAATAGATGTCTTATATAAAATTGTAGAAGTGAATTAAAATATTAAACAAATGTACATTGTTGCTTGAATTTTATCTCATATTTAGACAGCAATTCTACATTCAAGCTATTAATGTCTGTCACAACTTTTGTTAACTTATGTTTGTGTCAAATAATACTTTTGTTTTAGGTGCAAATTTGTTACAGTGGTTTCCAAAATTACATGAATTATTCCAATTACTTTTGACCATTAGTTTGAATGAAGGAAAATTGAAATTCTTGAAACAGCCAGTATAGCATTTCCATTTTTATCACTTTAAACTTGGAATCCACAAGGGTTTGTGTTTTATGGCAAAGAATAGAATTTAATGTAATGTGGCAAATGTGACCGAATGTTTTAACCTTTACCTCACTAAATTCTTTCTAGAATTGTTCCCCCTGCCACTGCATTTTTTTTTTTTTGAGGTCACAAAAAAACATGAGCACCTACTGTTTTAAAATTGTTATGACTTTTTTATAATATGTGATTTTAGTTTTTGTATACTAATAAAAGAATGCATGAGTAATATTTTGATGTAAGGCATTATGTTTTGCATGTATGTTTTGATGTTGAAAACAAACAAATTGAAACAAAATTAAAAAACAAATACATTAACAATTTAACATACTTTAACTCCTTGTGAAGTTCTGGAGTGCAATAAGAAGCAAAATCGCTAAAACCATCAAAAATGAAATCCTTCCTTGTGTTTACATACAAGAAGACACCAGCATTTTTTTTCCTCTTTCAACTGATTAACATATTTATTTGTCTTGTTGACAAAGTTAATTATTTTGTCATTTATAAATAGATAAAATAATTCAGCTTCAGAAAGGCTATCAGGTACATCTATGGGTCCAGTAACTCCCATAAAATTAGTCAGCCTTGGATGATAGTATCTGCTCAGGACCTCATAGTCATCATAGCTTTCCGACATCACTTATCATCTCTTATCTCCGACACTTCACCATCAATATCTGCTTGAGTAAAGTCCTCAAAATCATCATTTGAGTATGAATCAAATAAAAAAAACTAAAGGCTTCATTGGATGTAGATGCAGCCTTTTTTGTTTACAAAAAATTGTGAAAAAATCAGCATGGGTTTAATTGATTTTACACCTCGTGTAGAGTGTAGAAGAATTCAAAATGGCATCGGAAAATGCAAGTTTAGCTTCATTCCAAAACAAAAATAGGCTATTTCCAGCTTAAAATATTGGAAATAACAGTTGACAAGTGTTTATTTATAGGAAACCTCTTGAGGCGACAGAATGTGCCTAGAGCGGCAAAAGGAGAGAATTTTGCAGCAACCATTTTGCCTCCAACTAGATAAAGGTTACATGGATTTCAACATGGATTTTAAGAAAATTTATTAATAGTCAGTTGCTTAACATTAATGTAGAGAGCTTTGTGGATTTGTTGATATTTCTTGCATTTAAAGTGGAAGAGAACTATAATATTATCAGCCAAATTAGGATGAAAGATGAAAATTAGTAGTTGAAATTGTATTTTCATATTGCACTTTGCTGACAAGTAAATCTTTTCTTGATTGATATGGTGATATAACAAGTGGATGCTGATATTTATTATCCTCATTGATACAGTCTCCTAAAATACAAGTGCATTGCTTTACAACCTTAGTCATTCGCAAATTGTTTTTTGTGGAAAAATGTTGTAAACTGGCAAATGGTGATTTTCATTTTTATAGCCTATGGTAAAGCTTTAAACAATTATATCTGGAGAGGTTATATATCTATAGATTATATTTTATATTCCTTTATATTTTTTTGTAATTGAAATGCATGGGTGTGTGTACAATATGCCCTTATATAATGCAAACATTTACCCTTCATTAGTGTATATGTACACTGATGATTTTTATCTTGAGACTACATTCTACTAAGCAAATAATCAATTTGCTTTCAATTAATTTTTAAAATATTCTTAATATATATTCTGGGTATGGCATTAAACTGCCCCCACTGGATAGGTTTCATCTTGGACTGTCTGAAGTTCTGGAGTCACTCTTTACTTACTCTTAGGTCCACTGTGACCCAGAGTAGTGGCACCTGTTAGATTTGTCTGTTGAAAACTAAACTACTAACTTGTTTATCTCACTGGGAGAAATGGATCCTTAGTTTTTGTTGAGTCATCAATTTAAGGGAGAGTACTCTGATATAAAACCTGTGTATCCAATGATATCCAATGACTAGGTCTTCTTTTTGGATAAATGGTATCACTGTTCAGAGAGTGGTATTGGTCTCATGTCAGGCTTTTTTGTACCTTACAAAATTGCAAGCATTGCTTGCTGTAAGTATCATCACTAGAGAATTTTATGGTTAGATCACAATAGCTGACTGTAGTTAAAATTCTACTCAATGAACATCTATAATAGTAGAGAGAGAGAGAATGTGTGTGTGTGTGTATGTCATGTTGGGCTTAAAAGCTTTGAAATTGCTATGGCTGTACTTTGAAATGAGAAAACAGTTATTGTGATGTTCTCATATCTCTATCATCTTTTCACTTAGCAAGAGTAGTGTGTAGGCTAACTGAATGAATCAGGCATTGTTTTATGTTCTATACCTGATCAATAGGTGACGAGTTTGACCATTTATCTAGCAGGACAATTATTTGTGCAGTTATTATCCTGCTGGACATTGCTTTCCTATTGTAGGAATCATAATAGATCAAGTTGTGAACATTTTTATAACTTCAGTGTTCTCTCTGCAAACAACAAAGGCAAGTTTTGAGTAACTTTTGGTTCTCAAGTTTTGAGTAACTTTTGGTTTATTCCAAGTGCCGAGCCTGTGTGTTGCGGGTAATTACATTCTAGAAAGTATTGCTGTCCAGGTTTATATCACATACACTAATGACCCACACTTGCATGAATCCAGAACTTGTTCTCATCACTGAACATTACAGAATACTATTTGATCCCCTGGGTGATCCTCTTCTAACATCTCACTGTTGTGGTATTAGTAAAAGTTTGGTTCAAGTTATAGTCCGAATGCAAGTAAACTATTCCCCGGAGTCTTTGTTGATACACTTGAATCTGTGCTGTAAATGCCCTGCAGTCTTCCCCTACAATGCATTGATTTTGGTCAGTATCTCTACTGTATGAACATTTATATTTAATGAACTACAAGCCCATTTCTTTAATATTCTAAGAAGTGTTGATTTTAATTTCATCATCAGAATTTTGAGGAAGAAGTCAAAAAAATGACTATTTCTATAAATTGTTATTTGAAGAGAATGCTATCATGGTTGCTTAGATCATTAACTTTTCTTACATGGAAACTCCAATGAGAATCATGTGTTTTATTCTTTAGTATTCGAAACTAAGAGTACAGGTGTTCCAAAGTTTCTCATGCTCTCCTTTCCGAAAACATGAGACATAAAATCCGGTTTTAGTTTTTTTGTTCAATATCTATTTGTGCTGAGTTGAAGTAAGCAGTAACTAGAGAAGAAAAGTAAATTATGACAGGCACAACACACACAACACACTGAATGTTCCTTTTTTAAATTAAGTAACAAAAGTCTATGAATATCATTTTCGTTAGTGAAGTTCAAGAAAATTGAATTTGATTTGGAGAAGAAACTATGCTCATAACTTTCAAGATGCTTTTTCTTATTTGAGGAAGTTTCTAAATGTGTGAAAATAGGTTCTATATGAATTGTCAGAGTGAAGCATTTGATAATATCTCACCACCTGCATTTCACTTATTGTTTTCTGAAACATTGTCACTGGAGATGAAAAATGAGTTTACTGTAATAATCGGAAACATTAAAAATCATGTGTGGAATCCAGAACTCTTTTCAGAATCAACAGCGAAACCTAATCTTTTTTTAAAACAACATTATTGCTGTGTATTTGGTGGTGTATGAAAGGCATACAATATTAGGGATTTGTGAAACCACATAAAACTATTATTTCAAAGCATTACAGTTATCAGCTTTGAAATGTTATGTTTGCTTTTAAAGAGAAAAGATCATTCATGGCACATGTTTGATATTTGAAAGATCTTAATTACACCTACCATTCTGTAAAATATAGAACTTTTTTTTTAATTTTCTAAAACATGTCAGCTTGTTATACCAATTTTAAATCTCATATCTCAATAACTTTAGTTGAAGAACCAACAATAACAGTCTATTTCATATAACAGAACAATATTGAAGAAATTGATAAGAGGCATATGTGTAAATGATATTGCTTTGATCACAAAACTGATCATAGATTTTGCTCTGCTAACTGGCTTTCTTCCTACCTTAATCTGTTGGAAATCTTTAACCACAAATATACACTTTCATTTGTATATCATTTAGCCAAAAGCTCACACACACACACCAACTCCATTTTATCAGCATTCATTGATTTGTATCTACTTGATATCAACTTTTATTGAAATATAATTTTTTCTGTTTAGCTGCAACACTAAGAAATGTGTTCAATACTTTTTTCCTATTTTCAACTTCCCTATTTTAGCCTTCATCTGTTTCCCCTTTGTATTAATCAATTTGTTTCAGTATTGAAATGGAAGCATTGAGATCCATGAATGATTGTTATATATAATTCCTTGCATGGATTTGTAAGGGTCATTTGGAAGTATTTGTTCATTGCTGTCATTGGAAAACAGTTAATGATAAAATTCACTTGATTGAAAATGTCATGCATTTTTAGAGTATGAATCTGGATATACTATTTATATAATTCAGCTTTATAGTTTGATTCAAATCGGGACTCAGCAAACTAAATGGATTTGAATAAATTTTCCATTACTTCATTAAATGTACAACTGGACATTACAATAGTAATCATGTTGCAGCATACATGCGACTATAGAAACGTCTTAGATTTTATATTGATTAAAGCTACGTCACATCAGTGAGAAAGTGTCTGAAGTCAAGATGCCAAGTAAGGATCACATACATTGTAGATCCTTCTTTGGATTTTCTCAAGAATGTTGAGATGAGTATCAGGAGCGCCAGATCAGATATGGCAACAGTATTCAATGGTAGATTTGTAAATGTGCAAGATGGAAACTGACGAAAAATCTTCTGGCATGACACAGTGACCCAACTTTCCTTGCAGTAGATGCAGCTATTGATTCAATATAGTTGTTCCACTTCAAGTCAATTGAAAAATGCCAAGAATGAACAGTGTGTTGCTCTCTATGAGTCTAGCATTAGCCATGCTGATTGCAGGCAGGAAAAATTCTCTAGTGGTTGAATGAAAGCAGCTTTGTTTTGGAAGCATTAAAATTTACAAGCTATTTCCTGCACCAGTTAAACACAGATTGGGGGTCATTTTCAAGAGCAACGGTCAGGTTAACTTTGTCATCTCTGATGGATTTGCTACTGAGACAGGAGTAAATAGTATTGTCATCAGCATAAATACCTACTTGGAAATTGATGACATCAGGAAGATCAGAAACAGTGTAGGACCCAGGATAGATACCCGTGTTTGTGTGAAAGGAAATGGAAGTGAGCCCATTCAAAACAACCATCATTTGATGATTTGTTAGAAATGATTGGATTAAATTAAACAATTGTCCTATAATACTGTACCCCTGGAGAAAATGTAGAAGACCAGCATGCCAAACCCTGTCAAATGCCTTTGAGATATCTTTGCTGTCATTATCAAGAGCTTCAGTGATGACCATTATCACATCAGCAGTAGAGCTGGCAAAACAGAAACCATATTGTTTGTCTGAGAGTAGGTTGTAAAAGGTAAGATTCTTAAACCCTTCAGCATTGATTAAAGCTTTGAATACTTTGCTGAAAAGTGATGAGACTAATAGGGCAATAGTTAGAGGGATCAGAATGTTCTCCAGAGTTTTTAAAAACAGGAACTACAGAGAACTTCCATTAAGCTGGAAAGCAGGAAGCAGCAAGGCAATAGTTGTAGAGTTTAGAGAAAACGAGCCAGTTTGGGAGCATATTTCTTTAGGATGGTAGCTGCGATCCCATCACCTCTGCTTGCCTTATGAGAGTCTAATTTAGAAATGATGTATGAGACCACGGCTAGGCACATATCACTCAGTAGAATTTCTGTCCCATTGGGGAAATCAGGTGTGGGTACTCTAAATGAGTTGAGTGTTGAGTTGAAAGAGAATTTCTAAGCAAAGCATTCAACCTTATCTGTTGTAGATGTCAGGAATTGATTGAATGGGGATTGAGGATTTACTGTTGTTCAGCACACTCTTGCAGAGCTGCTAATAATCTCTAGAACTGAATTTGCGAGATGCTATATGTTGGTTCATTTTATCATCATACAGCAACTTTGCTTCTTTGAGGCACATTTGCACTCTTTATGAGCAGGAACAAAGAGACGTCTGTTACAATCAGACATGTCACTCTGGTACTGCCGGGAAAAGTGATTCCAGGTAGACTATAGCAGCTGAGCATTTAGGTGGGAACTAAGGAGATGAACATGATTTAACTAGGTATATCTTGCTCAAATGAAAGCATTGATGCCAGCTTTCACCCAGGCAGAGACTTCAAATGCATTTTGGAACAGGATGATTAAAAACTTCATTCCAAGAGACATCATAAAGGAAATCACAGAATGAGTCCCAATCTGCTCATTGATAACAGAATGATATTCTGCTGGTAGGAGGTTCTTGGTTGGTGGGGGTGTGGAAAAAGATGTTTACAGACACTACCGCATGATCAAAGTTGCTAAGAGGGCAGGGTTGTATGGTATGACGTAAGTCAGGGATAGAGGTAAAAAGAGATCTAGAAGAGAAGCCGCATAGAGAAGTCCACCATCTGCGTGAGTGATTGAAATGTTTGGGTTTTGGATGCCAACAAGTTCAGTGACAGAGTGCTTAAGTCACCTGGAATGGTGAGCATTAGAACACAAATATATTTGCAAATGTGTGTAGGGAGATGACCTTGTCTTTATTATCAGAAATACTATCTAGCATGCAACTGTCATGAGAGGAAGGGGAATGGTAGAGAAAGAAGAGATAGCTAACTGAGTTTTGTAGAGAGAGAGATAGAGACACATGTAAGAATGGTCTGGACATTTAAGAAAGAGCTCCCTAGCCAGTAGGAGAAGTTCATCGACATAAACTCACAAGTCATGTGCATATTCTTCTTAAAGAGAGGAAGGTAGCCAAGAATCAAGAAATCAGAGGAGGAGGGGATTGAAGAGTTAAGATTAGTTTTGCAGAGAACTAAGATGTCCAGAGATTTTTCGAAGAGGAAAGATTCCACACTGCAGAAGTTGGTACAAATACCACAAATGTTGGAGAAAGAAAAGTTGTGGAGTTTAGGTGTTATTTGTTGACCTGCATGACATCACACTGCAAGAATACTAATATTATGCAACTGTTGATTAGAGCAGCCTCTCAAAACACTACACAAGAGTTCAGGCTTCTAACTACCAGTCAGGAATAGCAACCAGAAACCTGCCATCCCAGTACCCTCAGAATGAAGAGATGTTGCCACCATCCACACACATCTCAAAAAAAATTAATGACAGCACCACTATTATGGCTTGAGAAAAGGAAAGGAACTGGGATGAGTTTCTACTCCTGTTCAAGAAAAGAGTGGGGAGTATGGACCGGGTGACAGGAAAGCCTATCTACTCCTATTAAAAAGAAAAAATGGTACTATGTTTTAACTTTGTTAAAGTCAAGATGCTCATTAGAAATTCAACAGAGAGTTAAAAATGGCAGAAAGGACTTTACAAGAAGAAAATCAGTCCTAAGATAGACTTCCAGTTAAGTTATATCAAAGAATATAAACACTCAGATAACTTATTTGGAAAGTCAATTGGCAACCCACAGAACATTTAGACCATGTCCTGTTTAACTGCATTCTAGTATATTAAGAGGAAGAGGTGAAAACAGGTAGTAGGTGGGGTCTGTCCCTAGACTCATGAGTGAGTGGCCAGTAGATTTTAAAAACCAACAAATATTAAGCAAGTTAGATATATTCCCTGTATATCATTGAATATTATTGCAAATGAGTGATTGTGTCCATGAACAATCTAGTAAATTTCTAAATATCTATGTTTGGTATATATAACCAGACATAGATATTTAGAAATTTACTAGATTGTTCATATACACATCTGTTTTATTCAAAGGAAAATGATTTCATATAAGTTATCTTTGATAATATATTTCATTCTTCTAAATTTCAGTAAGAACTAAATTAGTTTGTCACACAAAGTAGAGATGTTTTCACAAATTGGTAGAAAGTAATGCTTATTTTATTCAAATTTCGTCTGCCTTTCCAGATTTAAAAACAATACTAATAAATGCTTTCCTCTGTTATTCTCTCTCTTCAAATACCTTAACCCAGAAACAAGGAAATAAAACTGTGACTGTATGATGGCCTATAAAGCATCAAGTAGCATTGGGACATTCCTGGCCCCACCATCCTTAGTCCTACTCATCACACAAGCAGAAATCAATGACTGATACATCAATCACTCTGTTTATGCCAAAATGTCTGACAACTTTCTATAATATGTGTTGATCACAAACAGAAACCAGAATTATCATTGACCACTCACAAAAGAACTGTTACAACCCCATAACATCCTAGCCTCTTTTCTTTGTCTTTTCTATTCTTTCTCTCCATCCACCAAACTCTATGTCTGCTTATTGGCTTCAATATGCATATATCATGTTCTTAGTGTCTTTATTCATTGTCATTTCAGCTGTACTAACTTTTGGCTGTGACATTTTTTGCTTTTCATTTTTTTTCTAGTGGAGACTGGACTGGAATTGATAATGGATAATGAGAAAGTTGCCTAGTGTGTTCCTATTTGTACCTTGTGCTATAATATCCTGATTTTGTAAGTGGCAAACTCATCACCAATTTTTCTCTTTGACCTTTCTTTACTCTGTGATAATAAATCAAACTATGACACTTTAAAACTGTTTATCCCCAGACATCTTTTTTTTTTTCCTCATTCTACTCTTCTTATTCAACCATCACTACCAATAACTTTACTTTTACAAGATATGACAGGCTGACTGATCATTTTGATTTTCAACATGTCAACTAATTCATTTGACACATTTTAAACCTTTTGACCATGCAAAATCAACAATCTCTATCTGTTTAGAATGACAAAACTTTAATAAGAAAGGACAATAAAAATACAGGATCCATGAAGATAAAAGATGGTGATTGGCATTGCATTTATATTTTTGGTGTTTGTAGTTAACAGGGAAGCAAGAAACTGGAAGAGGGTTCCACAGAGAAGAACTGTGAGTAAAGAAATTATTAGAATAGAATATACAGTTATATCTAGCTAGTTCAACAGTAAGATGGTGAGACCTAGTTGCCAATCTAGTAGTACGATTAAATTCATACAGTCAAGAAGGAAAACTCATCAGAAAAATTGCTATAAAAATATTTATATAAAAGACATGGGGAAGCTACATTATGATGGTGGGAAAGTGAGTGGAGCTGAGACACAAGGACAAGACCAATTATATTACAGTCAAGAATGTCAAGAGATACAACAGAAACATGAAACCAAATATGACAGCAATATTCAATGCATGAATGAATGGTAGATTTCTAAATGAGCATGATAAATTCTGGCCCAAAAAAATGTCTGGTATGACACAGGAAACCAAATTTCATAGCAGTAAGCCTAGCAATTCAGTATAATCAGTCCATTTCATGTCAATGAAAAACATGAAGCCAAAGAAGGCACAGAATTGCTCTTCTGGAGGTTAGCAATTGCCATGCTGATGAAAGGTAGAAAAGGTTATCTCTGGTGAATAAATGATAGCAGTTTTGTTTTGGAGGCATTAAAATTTACAAGCCATTCCTTGGAATGATTCCACTGATTAGAAGTCATTTTTGAGAGCAGCTGCCAAGTTTACTTTGTTATACCTATCAGAGTTGGTTACTAAGACATGAAGAAATAGTTATCAGCATAAATACCTATTTAGGAACTGATGACATCAGGAAGGTCATTGATGAAGATAAGAAACAACATAGGTCCAATGAGGGATCCCAAGCAGACCCTCACCTTGGAATGTGAAATGATCCTTAAGTTGTTACAAATTCCCAATGTATAAAGGTATGAACCCCAGGTTTAAAAAAACAGAAAAAAGGTGGATTCACTCAGATAGGAACACACAAAGAGGTACTGATGAACAACAAATATAAGATTAACATTTATAAATAAATTTTATATAACAAAATACAAAATATGGGAAAAGTATGGAGTGACAGACATACAATTAATAAAAGAACACTTAACTGATATTGAATGTTTAGTTCAAACATTAGTTTTTCAGGAATTCGGAGCTTGAATGTAATGACAAAGTTGCAGTAGAATGTTCACAAAACGTGGTTGTTCTTTCTTCTACAATGTAAAATATAAGATTCCAGAAAAATGTTTGTGTTCCATTTCCCCTTGGTTACTTGGATTGCATCCAAGATGAAAGTAAGATATTTTCTTTGTATTTATTTGGATACAATATTCCTTTATGCTTTACCCACTAAATAGTCAAACACATCTAAGATATCCAAAATTAAATTTCCTTATTCCCTACAAAACAAGTAATGGAATAGGCTTGTGGATGTATTTCTCATCCCTTAAGATTGCATGATGAGAGTCTATTATTTTCATTGTTGCCATTGGAGATCATCAGGAAACTAATGTTACAATACCAAAATCCCATCTGGTGATGTATGTCATGTGAGCTTAGATGACTGATTCTTACTCATTTTCTTAGGAGATCATTCTTTTTGTTGTCAAGCAACACCAAATTCCTTTCCTGCTATTTCTTAGTGTCTCATTCTGTTTGTTGCCAAGTGTCCTCAAATTCCTTTCCTGTACCCACTTAGCCAAAACACAACTCAGTCCAGATAGGTACTAAAACATTAAAAAAAAAAAGGAAGAGAAGAAACGCAAAGACAATGTATCTCTTATTAAATTTATTGCATGTCTGATTTAACAGTTAACATTAAGGGCCCTGTCACAAAGCATGTTCATTCAACATGACCTTCATTACATAATTTGTTAGGAACAATTGGATTTGTCTAGAGACACCATAACCCTTGAGCTTGTCAAGAAGGCCAGCATGCCAAACACTGTCATACCTGTTCAGTATGTCTAAAGCCACAGCTTGAGCTTTGCTTTTCTTATCTAAAGCCTGAGAGACAATTTCAGTAATAACTGCTAACATATCAGTAGTAGATCTAGAGAAATTAAAGTCATACTGTTTATCTGAAAGAACGCCATGTGAAATGAGCTTCTAGTACTTTGCCAAAAGAAGTGAAAGACTAATAGTGTGATAATTCAAGGGTTCACAAGTTTCACCAGAGTTCTTAAAGTCAGAAACTATAGAACAGAATTTCCAACAAGCTTGGAAACAAGGAGGTATTTATTGTGAAGTATGGAGAGAATAGGAGCCACTTCAGAAACACATTTCTTTTGGACAATTGAAAGATATTTGTCAAATCTACTTTGAAGATGATAGCAGAAACCATGGAAGAAATTTTGTGCATATCAATCACTTAGTAGAAATTCCATCCTCAGAGGAAAATCAGGCAAAAATACTCCTGAAGATGAGGAGAGTGAATTTGAAGAGAAATTCTGAGGAAAGCATTTTGCTTATCTACAGTAAATGGCAATACTTAAAACTGATTGATAAGAGGAAAGACTGAGGATTTTTACTCTTGTTCAGTACACTCTTACTCTGCCAGTATTCTCTAGAACCAAACTTGTGGGGAGCTATACAGTGTCTCATTCTATCAGTGAATAGCAACTTTGCCTCATTGAGGACACACTTACACTCATTATGGGTGGATACAAAGAGACATCTGTTATGATTGGAACTGTTGTATTGGTATAGTCAGAGGTGATTCCTGTGGGCTATAGCAGCTGAACAGGCAGAAGTGAACCAAGGAGAAGATTGAAGTTTCACTTGGTATTTTCATGTTGGCACAAAAAGTTTCAATACTGGCTTTCACTCAGGAAGAGCAGTGGCACAATACTGAATGAGAATATTAAAAATATTCCAAGGGCCATTGCAAAGGAAATTACAAAATGATGACCTGTCAATAGTTTTTTGCCTAGACAATCAGAAAGAAATATCAACAGACACTACCACATGACCATAGTTGCCAAGAGGACAGAGCTGCAAGTCATGACATGAGTCCAGGGAAGAGATGAACAAATCAAGGAGAGATCAGGCATACAATATTTACTTGAAAATTGTAAAATTACAATAAAAAATTAAACATTGTTGGTTCAATTTAAAAAGAATGTGTAGGTTTGTTTAAGATTTATCTGAACCTGTCTAGTGTTATGTTTTTGAAACTTTGAAGTCATTTGAAAGTTTATTAATTTTATATATATGATAGGTAAAATCTTTCCAATAACAGATTAAAAAGTAAATTCTGATTTTTGTTGAGATTTTGGGAAGGAAGTCAGGCCATGAATTGTCAGAACCCATTATAAAGCTCTCCTTCTGGCACAAGACACACACACATAATTGAGAGAGAGCTTAAATAATAAAAAAAAGTTTTATATATTGTTTAAAGGTAGAACTTGCAAAGAAAAGATACATGCCTACTTATTTTAAAACAATAGAACATGATTTTAGGTTGACATTTTATAATGATAATTGATAAAATTTGGGTACATGATTTCTCTGTAACAATTCATATTTAAATCTAGAAATGAAAATCAAAATTTCTCCTCATGAAATTTTACCCTGAAATTAAATGATCTTACTCTAGTTTCCTTTCTGCAACTTCTTGCAATTTGATACATTATGAGTGGAGAAAGATAATGATAAACTATTCTTTGAATTATTTAGATAGCTATATTCATTTTAGCTGCACTTCTTACTGCATTTGAACAGTACATTTTCTGATCTTTGAGTTGTATGTTTTATCTAGTAATCTTTGACAAAGATTAGTTTTACTATTCAGAATTTTCTTTCTTAGAGAAAAAGAGCTCGATATAAATACATTTCTTTTTTTTGTGTGTGTGAGAGACACAATTTAGTATATCTATCATTGTTTAAAATTAAAATTTGCTGGTCAGCCAAAAATATTTGATTATCTGACAACCTGAATGTATTTTGCATTCTACACTATCTTTATTCAAGGCATAGTACTTTTATTCTAAGAGATAAATACCTTTATATTTTATTTATTCGATTGTTCTATTTTAATTTACTGTATAATTTGATTTATGTTTGCATTAGCAAATAGATATTTTCAAAGGATTTTTTGCGACGATGATTGCTGATTTTATAGCATACAATCACTTTTCGCACTAAAAAATTTTCCCCAATTAAACATGACTGTCCATTTTAGTATTGGTTTTTATTTTCTTCTTCTCTGCTTTATCAACATCTCTGGCTAGAAGTTTTCTTCAGCTGAAATTAATTTTTCAGTTAGCTTTCTTATGAAATTTTATTTTGCAAGATCCCCTTTTTTAAGTTTTACATTAATGAATACAATAGTGGATTACATATAAAGAAGCCCAGTTTCAACATAATGCTTGTTATCACACACTTACAGAATGGCATCACTATTAATTTAAGAAAGGGAATATATTTAGTTTTTTTCTTAAATATAAGGTGTGTATTCTTTTGTTCTGATCTGTTATTTTAATGACAAAACAAGTTAATTCAGATTTATTAAATGAATTAATTTTTTAAAATTAACTGCTGTTTGGAGCAAGTTATTTAAGGAATGGCTGGATTGTTAGCAAAAAAACTCTTTTTTTGCATCCTTTTTCTCTTTTTAATTATCATGTAATATCATTGCCCATTTTCCTATCCAGAGAAATCTACATGTTTTTGAAGTTTTGCTGAGACAGTTGAACATTTTACATAAATTAGACTCACATTCGTCACATGGAATAGTTTTACATATCTCATGGTGAGTGAATGATTTAATCTAGTTTCTATATATTTGGTTGCAATCTTGTTTCAGAATAGAGATTGAACTCTATATAAATTATACATCTGGAGAAAGCTGTAGAATCAGTAAGCTGAAAACATTGTGCTAACATTAGGCATATAAAAAAAATTTAAGTATTGTATATATTTTTATTTATAAATGAAAAAGACATGAAATGGATATACTAATCTAGTTGACTTTAATGTATATTCTGTACAAATCTACCATGTCAAAAAAAAAGTTTTTCTTTAAAACAATATGAAATCATTAAAATCTTCTACTTCAAGAAATTGATGCTCTCTGTCTAAATTTAATTTTCCAGTATCTACTTTTATAGAATTTTTATGTTCACAAATAGATTTTGTGTTAGTTATATAGATTAAATTTGCTGTGTAACATTCTATGATTGTAGAGAGTTTTGAGGGGTTTTTTCTTTTTTTTATAAAAGTTGTTTTATCCAATTTTTTTATTCAAATTTTTTCATTGTTTTTCCTTTCATGACAAAATCAAACCTGGCTCTCCACAGATTCATTTCATTTATTATCTATGAATTTCAATGACTTCTTGGGAAAGATTAAGACATGATTGATTGTGTTTTTCATTGCCTTCCACACACTTTTCTGTTCATAGTTGACCTTCTAGTTAGTGTCCATTCTGCTCTATTATTTAATCCATAGCTAGGAGGAGAAGAAAAATGGATTTGGGTATTTCTCAACAGCATTAGATCAACTTACACTTTCCATGCCACTGTTTTGCCTATTCTTTTTTTTTTTTTTTTTTTAATTCTTGAGAATATTCTATTTCATCAGGGGCTTTAGCATTTTCCTCTCTTGATTATTGCTTTGCATAGGGTGGAAAATGATAGCTCATACTGATGTATAGTGCTTTTTTTTTCCATGTAAAGAAATTAAACTATTTGCTTAAATTATTTTCCTAGTTTTTGTGTCAATTGTTTGTGAAATCTGAATGTTATCTGAACATGGCCTTTTTGTTTATTTGTTTCCTTCCTTTTTTTTTTACACTCAGTTTGATCAATATGAAACCTTATAAGTTTATCAATTTGGTGATTATTTTCCAAACACTTTGATCTTAGCTGGTTTATCAAATGGAATGAAAACAGATGCTACATTTATATGAATCCAGCAGAAATATCAGTATACATATCTGTTACTGTGCACGTGTGAATGTGTGCAGAATTTTTTTTTACATATTTGTAAGTGTTGTTTGTTGAGAATGTGTTCGCATGTAGACAAGTGTGTATGTATGTGGTCATTTATTTAGCTCTATGCATCCATTGATGAGTGTCTTTGGTTTTGTGGAGCACCTGCCATCTTTGACTGTGACTGTTGCATAGTTTCTCCCCTATTTGTCTTTGATTCTCTTCATTTTTTTCTTTCCCTTTGTAGACTTGCTGCTGAAAAATGTGTGTATATGAATGTCGAAAGCTTGTACATACACACATGCCCAAGTACAAGCATATATGTGTAAAATCTTCTTTGCTGCCATTTTGTGAATACAACTTCTTTGCTTATGGCACTGTTTCCTGTTTTCATTGCAGTGGCATTTGCTAGCTAAAAAGACAATGACAAATCATCTTCTGTACATACATATTTATGTACATACTGCTAAACATGCAGCTGTGTGTATGTGTAATCCCATAATATGTCACTGCATCATATATAATATATATATATATATATATATATATATATATAGTAATTTTACCTTCATGTACATGCATATATTCTACAAGTAAAAAGCAACAAAAATAAAAAGTTCAAATGAATTCATCTTCTCTTTGTATTTTGTACAATGTTAATGTCTTGAGACAATATTTTTTTTAAATGTCTTCTGCTTTTTGTATATTTTTTCTCTCTTTCTTTATTTCAGTTTCTTTCTGTCATTAATAATTTTTCTTATCTGCTCCCACCTCCAAGCCTTTCTCTGTGTCTGCTGACCTTTTGCAGAATAATCTATGTGGCAGTGGCCAGCATTGTTCAACTCTTCTCCTTCCCACCAAAAAGTGTGGTGGCAGACATGTAGAAGGTGGGTGTGTGTTGTAGTAATGATCACATTGGTCTGTTATGGAAGGGTTTGATACTCTTGACTTAGCATTTCAGGCCCCAACAAGTTCTGGAAAGAACACATGCTATCACCATCATGGTGGAGAGGATTGTTGGCAAAGGTGACAAGCTCTTTATCTGTGGTCAGTAGAATCTTCTGCATGTGTTTACGAGTGGCTGCACTGCATTAGACATGGCCAGACCCTGTGTCTAGGCTGAGTTTATTCTGAATGTTTTGGTCATCAGAAAAAAAAGTTTTGTTATTGAACATTTATGAGGTTTTTCTTTTTTACTTTTTTTGTGTGTGTCACTGTTGAACTGAAAAGGAGGGAAAAGAAGACTTATATCACTAATATCTGATATTTTGCGGCTGATGAGAAGAGTTGTTGTTTTTGAAAAGGTGGTGGCAAGAAAAAGCTAATGGGACTGAGTGTGTCCATGCTGATAGTAGAGAGAAGGGGGAATAATAGTGTTAATAATGTACAATATTGCTTGCTATAAAGAGATAGTATAAAAGAGATAATGATATCAATATGGAAGGAAATGTTGATGGTAGAATATTGTGAATGAAGCTTATTTTAAAAGAGTAAGTGGTAAGATCAATGTCATGGAGGGTTTTGTTGAGTCAAGAGTTTACTGCATTAATAATGGAAAGAAAAAAGGTCCTTGTAACTCATGTATATGAAGATGTATATTTTGTTTTAAATTTCTTTATACTGCTGAATGTTTTTATTACTTCAAATTATTTTTAGTGGATACTCATATTTGAGTAGATGCATTGTTTATTTCAGACAGTATTTATTTTGTCTACCAGTCTGTGTGACTTCTCCTGCAAAGGGTGATGCACTTTCAAAACCTGCCTACCAGAGATTGATTTTTTTTTTTTTTTTAATTCAGTTTTCTTGAGTACAAAAGACTTACAATCTGACACTTTTAATATTGATTAACCTCCAAAGGGCAGTTAAAATTTGAAATGAAATTGAATTTAGAATTAGCAGATTGAAAAAGATAAATGCATGTAATTCACCTGATCTCTGCAATTTGCATTAAAAAAAATTTAGAGCAATATTTTTTTTTCAGAAATCTGTACTCTAATACATCATCATACTCATCAGCAGTTTGAATGATTAAAAAACTTTAAAAAAAAAAAAAAAAAAAAAAAAAAAATTCATGAACAGTGATGGTAGGTCAAGGAAGTTTTATTCTGAGTCTTTTTTAAATTAGTTAATCTAAAATGTTAATTCTGTTTTATTGTTAGATGACATTACACTAGGTACATCCAAATATTTTCTTTAAAAAAAAAATACCATAATGAAAAAAAGCTCCCAAACTAAAAACAAAGTGTTATTGTCAAAATCTTTGTGTTATTATTAAAAGTAAAGACCAAAGTATTTTTTATTTATTAAAATTAAAATTTCAGCCTTTACATATTTAGATTAGTTAAAAGCAGAACTCCTTCAAGAATATAAATCAACAATTTTCTTTAGTAAAACAGAAACAACATTTACCAAACATCTGCTCTGAATCAAAAATAAAAAAATGCAATAAAACTATGACCTTATTTAATTAGAAAAGCTTTTAATTGCTTTTATAAATGAGATATATTAAGGACCTTTGTATGTGTATAAACATGCCAATTTTTGTAAGTATGGGTGACTATACACAACATTATCAGAAAGTAAGAGCAGTAACTATAGTAAAATTAAAGTCAACATTTCTAAAATTCAATAAAACATTAGATTACAGAGAATATTTTCTTAAAGTTTTAAGATTACTGAGTACTTAAAAATTATATAAAAAATGTTCTCACATCATTTTCTTCAATTATGTTTTACAGTTAATCTCCATAGAACAACATTAGATATGTGATCAGGTTGTCAACACATCAGCACAGCTACTGTCAGGTTAAAAAAATGCATTGCTGCAATATTTTTAAACTTAATGTATATATTTTTTTCAAACCAGATTGATTATACTTTAAATCATCTAATATTCCTCAAAGTTTCAGAAAAGTATATTTTATTTTTGAAAGATTTTTTAATACAGAGAATTACATTGTGATGAAAGATGACTAAAAAAAAAAGGGCACTAATCAGCTATTTTAGCAATAAAATTTAAAAAAAAAAAAAAAAAGCTCTTCCTGTCAATTTAAACTAGTTTTTGAAATACAACCAAGTATTTTGCTTATTGGAAATATTAAATTTAATCAATTAGTTTGAAATTAAAACTAAAATAAAATCTTCAAGAAATATTTTCCATTTTTAAAAATTCATTTAAAACCTTATGTATCACATTTTTTTGAAGGTCCTATATTAGACACTTCAGTAAAAACAAAAATCACTTGTAGCAATTGTCATATCAGTGTTTATTTAAGGCAGGAAAAAGAATTATATTTTTATTTGTTGAAAATAATATTGAAAATGGAAGAAAAGAAACATTTTTAGGCTATTATGCTTTGTTAAAGAAGGTAAAAAATCTCAAATGCCAAAACAATTATTTATACAGTTTTGTAGAAAATGTCATTCCAGAGATTTTGTTCTAAAGAATTTTACATGTTTGTGTAAGCTATTTGAAGCTGACAGTGATTGAATCCAGATATTACATGAAAATTATTAATGTTATATGGCACAGTCAAGATTTAATATACTGAAAAATATCCAAATCAAAATGGAAAATATTCACACCAGTTTGACTTTTTTAGTTACTTTGATGTGTAGCTTCCACATGAATTGAAGAAAATGAAAACTTAAACCAAAATTTCAATCTGTCATTACTACTTAAGCATAATGAAAACAAATTGTGACATTTGATGAAAAAAGGTATTTTACAACAATATGGAATATAAAATGTTGTAGGACAAGTGAAATGAACTGCCACAACATGATGTGTATTGAAAGAGTCTTTGATCTCCTTCCAGAGAACAAATCAGTTGACTTGAACTGCTGCCATTTAGACCAACTGAAGACAGCTATTTATAAGAAGTATTATATATAATAGAAAGGATATATTATTATTCCAATAGGATACTGTACTATCTAGTGTCTTTAGTGACTGGGCAGATATTGTTATTGTTTAGCCAGGAAGTTTTCACTCATCTGCCATATTCAATAGATATTTCACTTTGGGTTAGTATTTCTCTGGAAAAACCAGTAAATGTCACCTGGAGTGGGGTGCTGGTTAAGAAAGAAACTGAGATGGTAGAAAATAGTGGAACAAAAGGAACAAAATGAATTTTTGTTCAATAAAATGAATGTCAAAATAAACAAAAAAAAAAGATTCTTTTACTTAAAGAGAATGAACTTTTTGGCCAACCGTGAATGCATGAATGTATTTTTTTTAACAAATAAGTATTGCAAGACACTAGAAGTAACAAACTTAGGTTATCTAATGAAATGTGCTATAAACAGAATCCCAAACATTGGCTCAGTGTATCTATCAATTGTTAAATATATTTAAAATTCTACTTCCCAAACTGAAGAAAATCATATTTAGTTTTTGTTTCATGTTTACGCTTTCTTAACCCTGAAACATTTGTTTTTTTTTAAATGTTGTACATTTTACATATATTGTGTGTATGAGTATTTAGCATATACTTGTAGAAATATTTATACCTAGCAGACTGTGTTTATTATTATGAACATGAATGGTACTTTGACTGAACAGATGGCAAGTTAACATATGGGATAAGGTGATAGTGTAGCCAACATGTGTTTATGCATCATTGGTGACAGAAGCTCCACAAAAGGCAAAAAAAAGGTAAGATTATGTACAAGTTGTGAAAGGTAATTCAAAACAAATTATAAAGCAAAATAACAAGGTTCAATAGAAACAGATCTATAGATTTAAAGAAAATTTGAATATATGTTTAATTTAGAAAAACAAAAATATTCAATAAAACTTTAAGACTGCTTTGATATGGCCTTGAAAGTGACTTCATACATGGATCCTTTATATTGGCCATTGTATCGTAGGGACATCTGGTTGGTCTCCCAATGATAATGGTTCAACCATAATAGTTTGGCTTATTCAAGTAAGAAAAGTTATGAGGCCACATAAGAGAGATAACAAAACTGTAAAAAAAACACTAACAGCTCTCCAGTCATTCAGAGTTTGGCTACCATGTCCAGCATCACAAAATTAGGCAGTAGCAGAAAGTGAAGTAGCATGATATGGCCCTCATTGCTCACAACACCTAGAACCATCAGATGCCGTAGATTTGGTGTATATTACTGTTGGTGCCTCTGTAGAGCCTAGACACACAGTCAGCTGTCAGTCTTTCTTCTCTCCTGGCCACTTTCAAGAAGCTCTATATCACTGTGATTAAGGGCTAGTACCATGGGCACAATGTGCCTTTCATTTTCTGTGTCAGATTAGATGCTGGCATGTTAATGATCTCAGTATGTTAGCATTTGGTACATACTTTGCATTCAATCAGCTTCCACTTAAGGCCCACTAAAGATCAACAATCAAGTGTAAGTAATCCAAGATATATATATATATATATATATATATATATAGTTTATTTATCTAAATATAATTCTAATTACTTCTTCCTAATCAAAAGATGGAGAATAAAAATTGTTGTGCTGAAGTGGGGGAAATAAAGCAGTGAAAACTGTAAGCAAAGAGTGGGAGAAAAATGTGTTGAAATTTGACTCAATTGATTGCATTTGTAGGGTTCACTGATAGTGCAGTGTTTAGTTAGTGCCTAATGCTTGATTGTTCACATACTAATGTCAGAAAAGACCATAAAAACTTCTCCAATCAGGTTTATTCTATTGCATACCAAATAAACTTGTCAAAAGTCTGCAGTTAGATTACAAATTGGTAGAATAATGTATCTTCAGATATGAATTATTGTCTGACAAGGAAAAGCACTATGCTTACTTTCTCTCTCAACATTTTCTTTCTCACTCAAAAGTTTTCTACTCCTCTCTTATATTCTCTCTTTTCTTTTCTGTCTCCATTCCCTCCTCTTCCTTTTTCCTTTTTTATAACTTCCCCTCTTTATGTTTCTTTTTTCTTTTTCTTCTTTCATGCTGAATAACTTATTTATTTCCTCTATAAAACATTTTCTTACATTATCTTCCTCATCCTATCAAATAATCATTGCACAATTTTCCTTCTCAAAATCATTTCTTATCATAAAGTTTCCACTTTCCACTATCATTCTTTATTTGTCCTTTTTCTTTTTTTTTCTCTCTCTCTCTCTCTCTCTCCCATTTTCCTTCTCCACTTCTTTTTGCTTTCTAACATCACTTTTCTTTCAAATCTGTCTTCCGTTCTTAGTCACTATTTATGCTTTTCTTTGTTTGTCTTTTCACTCTTTTCTATAATGCTTTCTTTCTTTTTATTCCTTTCTTCACTACCCCACCCTCTGTCAGCATTCTATACCTCCTCACCATCTTGCCTAATTCTCTGTCCAGCCATCACTTTGTCTGCCTCATCATCCCAAGTTGTGTTCTGAAAGTTGTAGACAGTTTTATAGCTTGCAGCTTCTAAGACTGGAAATAAAAATAATCAAAACTGAAAAAATATTTGACACATTAGTTTCATATACTAACTTCTCTCTTTGTCAATGACCATAATTTTATGTCTTTCTTCCTCTTATCACTTCCTAAGCTTCTCTTCAACCTCAATCTATATCATCTTTTTCAATTCTCCTTTTACCTTCTTACTTTACTGTTTGTCTATTCTTTTCTTCCTCTCCATTTACTATAGATCGCAATAGCATGTGTTTTGCTTGCCAGTTGATTTTTCATGTATAGATTTTGACATCATTTTCTTACCTTTCTTTTACTTATTGATTCATTTCTTTTTTTGTGGGTTTTTTTTTTTTTTTTTTTTACCATAAAATTGTTTCCCTCTTCATTCATCTTGATGCTGGTTCTTTTCCTCAGCTTTTGTGTGATCAGCGTACCTGTTAACACAATTGATCATCTATTGTCTGGCAATTACACCTGTTAAGGTATCAAGAATAAAAAAGAGAAAGCAAGCACAAATGTAGTTTTACTATGGGAAAAAATTGTTTCAAACTGCACCATCAGAATTTTCCTAAAACCATATGTCTAGTGTATAAAAGATAATTTTAGTTTGTCTGTCTGATTCTCTGATGCTTATATTACAAACTACTAGATTATATTTTTCATCAAAAATGTAGACTTAGTGAAGCTGTTTGCAGATGTAAGTTGGGCTGTTTTTAAAAGTATTGATAACCCCAAATTTGCTAATTATTTAATGTAAGATTACACAATTTTGGCAATTGTACCGTTTGGACATTAGTGCCAAAAATTGAATCATTAATATTTATTATTTCCTGTTATCTACTGTGGTTGACAACAAGGCTGACAAAATTAACTAACAAACAGCAAAAGGTGACTTTGTTGTGTCATCTTAGTTTTTAAAAATAAAAAAAAGTTTTACTATAAAAAGGCTGATTAATAAAAATCACCCCTTTAATCCAAACAGTATCATATATAGTGAACCATATTTAATAGAAAAATCAAATTGTTTTTTTTTATTAAATTATGTTAAGTTACAAAAGCAGAAAAGATTTTTTTCAATTAAATCAATCCCAGCCTCAAGGATGGCCTTGATACAACCTTAGAAGCAATTGTTTAAACGTTTCACTGTCATGTTGGTAATCATATCCACAATAACAATTGTAGGACTGCTGTTTGCTTTTCCTTTCAATGACATTTCAGATATAGTAGACTAGAGGATTCAAGAATGCTATGTTTGGTAAGATGCTTGCAAAATGTTCTGGTTAATCTGGCTTATGTGAGTTGGGGACAGATTCTTGCTGGAATAAGGATGAACTTCTCAGTTCAGGTCTTATACCTTGATAGGGCATAATTCACAGTACTTTCAAACCCAAAAAACATCAAAGATGACATGACACCATGGTCTGTGCAGAGCCATCTGTCATTCTTCCCATTCATATTCTGCATCTGGTTGAAATTATTTTCATTGTAGAAGAACCAAAGAATACTGGGCTCCTTGATTTTGTTCAACAAGGTTTCTTGGGTCTTGTCTGGCATGAACTGCTTTGTACCTTACAATCTTTACTGTTTTGTGAGCAAATCATGTTTTGTCAATTTTTTCTTTCCATTTCAAACTTTATTCTTTTTGTAAACAGTATTGAATAAATTACAAATTTGTAGATTAGTTTGTTTTTTAAAACAATAAAAAAAAGAGGAAATGAAAAATTAAGTCAAGAATTGTAGTGTGGCTTTGTCATTCAAAATACAAAAGGTGACAATAGTAAAAAAAATTTTCTGCATTTTAAAAATTTTAAACATTTAAAACTTTAAATTTTTCGTAAAGCAAAAATATTTGTTTGCATTTGTTTTTATTTTTCATCATACTTTTTTATTCAATTATATTCAAATAATTTATTTTTCTTGTTTTTATATTTTGAACCAGTTGTAAGTGTGTGTTTTTACATATATATATATATATATATATATATTTTTTTTTTATATTTTCCAGATTAGTGCACTTTCTCTGCTTGAAATCATGATGAATGCGACTGACCAGGATATGCACATGTGCCTCAGTTGCCACACAACCATTATTGGTCTGATGAACTATGTACAACATAAGCAAAGTGGTTGCCATCCACGCAAGACCTCAGCAACTCAGGCTCTCAATGCACTCAGCACTGTGCCTCCAGCTGCACCCTCAGAAACAATATTTGATTCTGAGTCGGCTGATACCTACACTGTGGCCACTGAAGAGGAAACCAACCTGCCTCCAGCTACAGAAAGCATAACAATCTCAACAGAAATTATCAGCAAAGAGAACTCAATGATTACTCCACCACTCAGGCCAGTGACATCTGAGGAAGCTCCAGAGAGCTCAAACATTGGATTGGTATCACAGCCAGTTGTTTCAGAGGAAATAACAAGTGTCATAACCCAGACTGACTTGCCAGCTGAGGCTGCCACAGCTCCTCAACCCTCATCACCACGTTCACCAACACCTCCTCCGCCAGCTCCCTCGTCACCTCCTCCACCACCCCCTTTGGAAGAAAAAACAGAAGAGCCAGATGTCACCATGACAGATGAAGTGCCTCATGAAGAGGATCAGGTAGCTGTCTCACCTGACAAGGAAAATGATCAAATACCATCAATAACCACACCATCGTCACCCTTCAAAAGTGGTGAGAACTTTTTCCATTCATTGGAACTGCAGAGCAAGAAAGAAGATGGAGACAGAAACACTTCTCCAGTGAAAAGCCAAAAGGTCATCAAAAGTACACTGGACAAGAGCTCATCCAACAACCACAGTGACCTGCCTATCTCCAACATCTTCAGCAGCCTGGACTTTTCCAGTGATGAAGATTTTGATTTTTCCTATCCTGAATTTTCCAGTGATTCTAATGATTACTCCACTGATGAAGATAATGCTCCACCACGGACTCACACTGGTGGCAAGTGGAAACCTGGAGAAGGGCCAAGCTCATGCAAAACATTCCCTCACCCAGGATACACAGGAGGGAAGTGGAAGCCTGGTGAGATGCCCATAGAAGTACAGCTGAAAAGTGGAGCAACAGTCCCAGGAAACAGTGAAACTACCAGAGAGGTTGGTACAGAAGAGGACTCAGGTGCTCTTTTAGGTACCGATGGTGCTTCTGCAATTGTTCAGGAGGAATTAAAATCAAGCCTGAAGGAAAATCACTGTTCTGAGTGTAACAGCCATGATTGTAAGCATATTAGAAATGTTTCAGCTGGAGTGAATGAGTTACCTACTTCTAAAGATGTTGGAGATGATGGCAATGCCATTAAAAAACGTACCAAGAAACGGCGGAAAATATTAGATAATACCTCTGAATCTGTGCACCACTGTCAGGTTTGTGACAAATCATTCTTTAGTAAGTATGTAATTGGTCGACACATTCTGACTCGGTACCACCAGAATCGAGCAAAGACACATCCAGATGGATTCCACATGCTTGAGAAATACTATCGTTATGTCATACGCCTTTGCCCATTTCAATGTAGCATTTGTCAGTTTTACTTCAACCGTGAGAAGGACCTGCTTGATCACATGAACACCAATGAGCATTTGTGCAACTCTCTTGCATTGGTTGGACCCATGTTTTGCACAGTGTGCAACCTGAAATTAAGTAATAATGCAAATATGCTGGCACACCTGAAAAGTGATGAAAAGCATAAGCAGTCCTTAGAACAGCAGAAACAATTATGCATTGTGAAAGAATGCCGTTATCAGATACAGTGTCCTTTCTGTGATATTATACTCCATTCATCAGTCCGGCTAAGGAGACACATTCGTTATAAACACAAGAATGGTAAGCAGGTAAAATCATCACCCCGTCGCAAGGGCCGTTTCAAACCAGAATGTCCTAAATGTCATGTCAAGTGCCATTCAATGTCTGCTCTTGAAATTCACATCCGGAGGCGCCACACAAAGGAAAAACCTTACCCTTGCAAATTATGTAACAAAAGTTTTTCAGATAACTATTCGTTGAAAATGCATATGAAAACTAACAAGCATATGAAGAAGGTGACTCCAGAAAAAATCCGAAAACCAAGACAAAAAAAGAAAAAGTTTAACCCTGATCTTGTGCCTATTGATGAAGTTAGCCTGGATGGTGATGAAGAAGTAAGTTCCAAAAAAAGTGTTCCAAATACAAGCAGCAAAGTTCGTGTCAATGGTGAGAGATTGCGAATTGTCGTAAAACCAACTCCAAGAAAACAACCAATTGTGAGACGCAACAAACCAAAGCATAAACCCAAAATTTACAAATGTGAGCATTGTGACTTTACAGCACAAAAATATGGTGACCTAAGGCCACATTATCTTGACATACACTCTGGGCATGTTTTCTTATGTACTGCCTGTGACCTTGTGTTTTTGTCAGAGAAGGCTCTGCGTGTGCATTATGCTGGCCGCATGCATCAGTCAAATATGCTGAAGAATGATGAAAGCAACCTGTACACTTGTGAGGAATGTGGTAGGAAATTTCATGATGAGCGTTGGTGCCAATTTCATGTTGAGATGCATCATAACCACTTAAATAATGAGGAAGCAGTCAGGAACATGTACCAAGGGAATGATATCACCAGCAGCAAGTACTGGGACTATCTGGAAGAAATTGCTCAACAACCACGTTACAGCACAGTCCAGTGCCCTGAGTGCTCAAAGAACCTGAAAAAGGAACATGTGATGGAACATTTACGTATGCACACAGGAGAAAAGCCATTTCTGTGTCGCTTTTGCCAAACTGGGTTCATTTCAAGCCTGTCCCTACGTCGTCACATTCTTCGTCATCTTGGTCTCACTGAGCGAAAGTGCCAGATCTGTGGCAAAGAATTCCAGAAAGTATTCTCATACAATGTGCACATGAAGCAGCATGAGAACCCAGATGCTGCCAAGTTGTCCCATATGTGTGAAGTGTGTGGGCAGTCATTTTCACTTAAGACTCAACTAGTTGCACACATGCGCCGTCATGGACAGCGTGCTCATAAGTGTCCATTTCCTGACTGCAAGTGGGACTTTGTTTTTAAGAGTGAACTGACCAGCCATTTACGCACACACACAGGGGAGAAGCCATTCCTCTGTGATATCTGTGGTTATTCAGGTGCTACTCGTACCCGGCTGGCCCGTCATGCCCGCATTCACACTGGCGAGAGGACATACCATTGTGATTATTGCACGTATAAAGCTGGAAATAGCACTCACCTGCGGCGTCATATGCGTATCCACATTGGCTCCAAACCTTACAAATGTCCTTATTGTTCGTACTCTTGTAATACTCATGAGAATATCCGAAAACACATCACCAAGACAAAGCGGCATGAAGGCATGTGCATCTATCCTTGCAAATTCTGCCCTTTTGGCACGAACAGCACCAAGGATTTCCGCCATCACCTGCTTGAAGCTCATCACGATCAGTGTGACCATAAGAGCTTGGAAGTTCTGTCCGCATTCACTGGTCTCTATAACAAAGAAGTGGACCCACGCAAACCTCCTGAAGGTAGTCAAATCATTCCGATCAAAGAACGAAAACAGCGAATGTCTAAAACCATTATACAAGATCAGAACAGCCTGCTACTTGCAGAAGAAGCAGATGATGAACAGATTTCTTTGACCCACGAGGATGTAGAAGTAGACAAGGCGACAGAGGGCACAGAAGTTACTGTTGTTCAAGACAGCCATTTGTCTATGATAGCAGCAGCGATTTCAGAGACTGGTGTCCAAACAGTTGGTGATACTGAGCAAATTGAAACAGACACAGAGCAACCTGAAACCCATCAAGAACAGCTTGTGCAAACAGCTGAAACCAGTATACATAGCATCTCAAATGCTCAGTACCGGAGTGACATTATTCAACATCCCCAGTTTCGTGCAGACAATCTGACCAACACCCACTTCCAGGCTGATGGCACTACTCTTACTACTCAAGCAGGAGATCCCAATACTGCTAATGTCCTTTCAATTCCAGAAAATCCGGCCATCTCTTCTTCGCTGGACCTTGGTTATTGTACTACTATTGAGTATATATGTTTGCAAACTCCCAATGGCACATAGTTGGAGAGGGTTTGTTGAATTAAACTTAGCAAAAACTTCCAAAATGAAGATACATTTTCACTTACAATAAAAAGAAAAAAATACAAAATTAATTTTTTTCATGTATATCCAAATTGGTATTTGATGGATTTTTAAAAATTACATTTAAAATTCTCTCTCTCATTCTCTCTTTTTAATTTCTCTCCTTTTCTCTATTTCTTATTTCATATGATACATTTTTTTTCCCAATTGGTTGGGGCTTTTTTTTTTTTTTTTTTTTTTTTTGTTATATGTTGAAAATTCATTTCCATTTAATTATTAAGTTAACCTTCCCATCCTATTTTGGTGTGTTAACTCATCTGATATGCAATGCAAATGAATGAAAAAAAAGGACAAAAGACAAGCAAATTTTAAAATTTCAACCTGCTGCACCCTCTACCCCATGCTTTTTAACATTTTTACAGTAAAAAAAAAAAAAAAAAATTGACCATAGAAAATGTGCCCAAAATATTAAATTTATCAAAAAGTATTGTTTAGTCCACTCCTTAAAAATTAAAAAAAAGTAACTGTTCTGCATACAAGAACCCTTTTCCCAGGATGTTGTATTTGCTTTCTTAAACCTTACATATGCACATTATATATATATATATATATATATATATATATATATATATGTTTCATTAAAGATGTCATGGTATTATGATTAACTTTTTTATTTAATTTTTTTTGTGTTCGAACAAGTGATTTCTTTTTTAGACACAGTGTGTAGACACTACAAATGTTCTATAATTCCAAGCACTTTCAGCTATACTTTTAGCTATTATCAAGGATTATTTTATCTTTTCAATTTAATTGGGTGTGTGGGTTGTGTGTATGTTTTTAATCTTATAGAGATCTTTTATTTTCAGAACACGGCACATTGTAGCCGTGTTCGTAGTTAATATGATTAAGTGTTGGCTTTTTATTTTTTATTATTAAGGCTTCAATTATTTTTAATCTTTTTTTTACATTATTATGTAAAAATAATTATTTATGGTTGTATTTACTACTAGTATATTTTGGATGGATTCTGTTTGTTTAAAATGTGTGTCTCTAAATGAATTCTAATAGAGCTGTGGTCAGATAGGTGTAACATAAGACATCTGGATATGCATGTAATTGTGTGAGCAATGTAATTATTTATGAATTCAGTTTGATCAGGAACACAGTTCCTTAAGGGGCATTTGAACTCATAGATAATGTTCATTCATTATAATTTTGATTTTGCTGGTGTGTTGCTATTTTTGAGTATAGGGTTTGCTATTTTAAATTTTTTGTAGTAGATAATTTGAATTTTTTTTCATTCTGATCAATTGGGGTAGTGTATTTCTTTATGATATTTCTAAGTAAAGATTCAATAAACATTAAAACATGCACACAACTCACACACCCAATTAAGTTGAAATAATAAAATCATCCTTGGTAATGGCTAAAAGTATAGCCAAAAGCGCTTGGAATTATAGAACATTTGGACCATTTCTACACACTCTGTGTCCAAAAAAGAAAACACTTGCTTGAACACAAGAAAAATTAAATAACAACTTAATCATATTATCTTGACTGTTGTCTTTAATGAAACATGTATAAATGAAAGATTGCTGCCTAAATACAATATATATATATATATATATAATATATATAAAACAGACAGATGTGTGCATGCATTTTTTCATTCTTGCTAAAATAAACAAGGTTAATATTTAAATGATATTTTCATTTATGCAGATTATTTAAATAGAAAAAATAGAAAAATCATTAAAATGGTCTTTGCTGTTAATGATTTTGAAATTTTTGATTTAAGATAATCTTTATTTAATCACAAAGATAAAACTCAAAATTGACAGTAGAATTCAAATATTTCATAGATGGAGGTGATGGAAGATCAAAAATAATATCTGACTCCATTATGCCCTTTTTATTATTATTATTATTATTATTATTATTATTATTATTAGAAACTCACAATGTTTAAATTTAGTTTTTGCTGTGAGTTTTGACTTTGGTTACTGGTGTGATTTTGGGGGTGGAAAAAAGGGAGTTGCTATAACTTTTCTTCCCCATTCATTCTGAGGACACTAAATATCAAATACAGAATTTGGAGACAATATCTTTTTTTTTTTGTTTTATTATTTTTTATTAAGAAATATATTTACATATGATATAAAAGAAATTCAGTATTCAAGATGTGTTGTTCAGTTGATATATTTTATTGATATGGCTTTGTGGTAAGTGACTTATTTTGGTTACCCACTCCTCACCATTGTAGTTTTGAATTCCTGTTGAATTTTTTTTTTTTTTTTTAATCATTTTTTCTTCCTCTCCAAATAGTCTTATAGCCCTTTTCTATTTTCAATCACCATTTCACTATTTTCCTTCAGGTTCTCCTTTTACATAATTCACATAATTCAACTTCTTATCATCTTTGTTACTGAAGTTTGGATATTCATTATTCTCCTCTTCATTTTAGAGGAGAGACATTCTGCTTAGTTAACACCTAAATCAATAGAGATGAGAATATTAGTCTGTAGTAAAAGGCAATTTTTAGTGTTTCATGCCTACAAACAGTATCAATCACATTACTAATATGTCAGTATCTTCAGTTAGCATTGTTTCTTTCAATTTGTTTTCACCTGCCCTCATGCTGTAAATAAATAAGGCCCTAAAAAATGGCTGCATATAGTATGAAAAAAAAATGAAACAAAAATGCAAAAGAAATTTTCATTAATGAAAGCTCAGTAGCTAAAATGCAGACATTTTGTGGAGGAATATTATTCATTGGGTGGAGTACGCACATTTGGTCTTATGATATCTCGAATGGTAACCGTAAATAGACACTGTTGGGTAATTTTGACATATTTCATAAAAAATCAGAAATTTAAAAAAAAAAAAAAAAAGTGATCTCAGAAAAAGTTGGCGCCAAAGATAAAAATACATTTACAGTATGAGGTTGGGTAAAATTTCCTAGCTTTTGCTTTTTCTTCAAATTTTATATCCTTATCATTTTCGCTTTTTTTTTTTTTTTACAATTATTCCTCTAGCCATTATGATAAAGTTTAGTATTTTATGTTTGTCTTTTTCTTACTTTGGTTCTTCCAAGATGTTGAAGCAATATATGTCAGTATTGGTTTTAATGTATGATCATTATTTCCAGAAGTATTTGTTTCTAACTTAACAAAGATCAATATTTCCAGAAGTAGATGTGACACAAGACATTATTAACAATTTATCCATTTTCTTTTTCAAGATCACCTTTACATATAATTTTTGCTTTCACATGTTTTTCATACAGATGTTTTTGAATTCCTCCCACCATCTCCATTGGGTTACAGCTTGAATCTGCCTTATTACTGACTTTTTTATATCAATAATAAAGAGTAAAAACAAAATAAAACAATGGTTAGGGTTTTGTCAAAATTTTCTGGAAGTAGAGGGAAAATAATTTTTTGAAATTATTTTTAAGGAACAGAGAATGAGATGCACCAAAAAATAAAATACATTTAAATAGGAATTTGAAACTCCCTCCTCTCAAGCCTTTCTCCATTCTGTAATTGTTGGTGCCATCACTTGTGTTGGCTAGGATCAATCTGTCACCTGCTTGTAAGAATCTCGAGTTTCTTGTGACATTTGAAGAAATGATAAAAGAAGGAAACAGAATTAGCCAACTTTTCTACATTATTTTTCAGGTTTTCTTTCATTCTTTCTTTCTTCTTTAACATTTTGCTGTTGAGAAAGAAGGAAATATAAATGTTAAAATCCATTTGTAAAAATAGAGAAGTTAATAATGTTCTAAAAAATGTTATCATCTAATTGTTGTCAACTCTAAGGAAATGAAATAGTAACGATGTCATAAAAAATAAATGGGTAAATTTATTTAAAACTCAGCAACTTAGACACTAGATTTTCTATTCATACATCTTAATTTTTGAACTTGATTTCGGTGTTTGGCTGGCAAATCAATTTTCTGGTTATAATTACTTTATAGGTAAAAATAAAGCTGTGTTTTATCTTAGAACTTAATTCAAGAACCTCTGTTTTCCATACTCTTACACACTCTTTTTCTTTCCTCTTGATCCTGGTCACTCACTCACCAACCCTTAGAATTCCTCTTCTCTATATCCACTCTAAACAAAATTGATAAAATGTAAATGGTAAGATGATGAGAAAACCTAAGCTGACTTTACACAGGTTTTTTTTTTTTTTTTTTTTTTTTTAAATAATCTTGCTCTTTGAGTGGTGCCTTGTATTGGTTGTATGTAGATTTTGGTATGACTGCTACAAAGTAAAGTTTCAATAAAGTTTGGAAAAAATAATGAAACCTTAGTTTGAAAAATTTTTATACAAAAATAAAATTTTCCTTCTAATCATTTGTCATTGTTTTTTTTTTTTGTTTTTTTCTCTTTGTTAGCATATCCAAGTATTTGTTAATGCACTGCATTCATAATTACCAACAATGCTACACATTATTTTTCTGATGATGGACAATCTCTGTTTGACATTCAACAGCAGTCAAGCCTAAAAAGATAAATTTTCTACAATTTTATTTTCATAGCTTAAGCTTTACATGTTGTAAAATAAGTGTCAAACTAAAAAAAATATTCTCAATTAACATTGTCTTCCTTGACGTAACTATTTTTTAAAATGTGCTACAAGATTTTAAAAGAAGATACTATCAAGTATTTTTAATAGAAAAAAATAGCGTGAAGTTTTGTTTGCTTACTTGAAGCCCATCAGGAAAAGAGAATTCCACATGGTTTATTAAAACTATTGCCATCTGAAATTGTTATACACACATTGTGCTGTTATTTTTAGAGCAAAGTGAGTAGATTGGAATGATTTCTGTCTGAGAAATATGTCTTATCAGTTTTGGTCATTAACCCCCCAAATTATATCTTTCTTAATCACTCAAGCTTTGAACTTGAAGTGTCATGTGGCATCTCATGTAATGAAATAGAGGTTCCAGCTAATAATAAGAAGAATACATGTGAATTAATCAATAACACAAGATTTGAAACTCTTTATTTCACTCCAATACTTGGTTAGTTTTTGTTGGCCAGAGTGTGAGTAGACCTGAAAATTGGACTTTACATCCTGGTCACTGATGCTTGATAGATAGCTCCAACTCCTCTCTGGGGTGGTTTTTATATATCTCTGTCATGTATCTTGCTCCCACCCTTGCAAAACTGGATGAAGCTATGGGGTCACATGATTTTACATTTGGTAACTGAGAGCTTGTCTCAGGTCAATTTTACACCTAGCTTCCTTGATGATCTGGTGTAAAATTGAATGCAAAGCCTATCATAATATCAATAAAACTAGCATTCTGGTTCATTTCAGAATTGCTTTCTTAAAATATTGCATTGCAGATATTGCTACTCTTTCCATCTGTTTGTAAAAAAAAACCCATTAAAATTCATAGAAAATAGCTTGTGCTCATGCAGAATTTACTTTTGATAGAATGATACATAGTGATTATTTATTTATTTAAATGGCTGCAATAAAGTGATAGTTAAAAAGATAATCTTGCCAATTATTTTCTCTGTTATTATTATTATTGGCCTCTTATTTCTTAAAAAGCAAATCTTTTCCCTAGAATCTCTTCTTATCCTATACGCTCAGCGTTTTGTCATGAATTATAATGTAGTATAAAAAGGCCACCAGAAATTTTGCTTTTCAGAAGTCCTGCACATTATATAATTTGACTTTGAATGTTTGTGTTTGTTTAATTGCATTTTCCTTTCATAAACAGGTTACCTCATCTAAGTTAATCCAATCCTGCCAAACGTTACCACAAAACGTCTGTGAGGTATATCAAAGCATACAATTGGATTGAAACGTCATACTAAGAAAATCATTCGTTTACCTAAAGGTGTGAATTTTTTTTCAAGCTGCTTTCAATGTTGTATTTGTAAAACTATTAGTAAAAATCTATTTTGTATAAACGTTTATTTGCTAACTGAATAAATTTGATGATGGCAGCTCATTAATTAAAAGTGACCATGAAAGGTGGAAACAATTAGATATTAAAATTCTTTTTCTTCCGGAGAAATATTTTAGATTCGTCTCTTCACCTGATTAAGATGTGACATTTTAATGGACAAAGGTACTTATTTGGAGGCACCTATTTTCTCTAAGATCATTATGCAGCTGTTGGTATTGTGCAGTTATACTGGTTTCAAAACGAAGTTACAACACAAATTTTACTTACATCGATACAATGCAGTAAATAGCGCATGTCAAACATGAGTATAATTACCGTTATTTTCAATCACCTTCCAAAAACATGGTAGGTCATGTGACACCCTTGTAAAAGTCAGCAGGCTTCCTATTGAAGAAGTCACCAACAGCAGTTTTCAGTTCATCAGTTGCAAACGTTTTGTCATTCGAGAAGTTTCTGTTGGCGCCAGGTTAGACGAATGAGGTGGGTAAGGGAGAACTTCTCAGTCCAGTTTCAGAGAGTTTTCACTGGCGAACTTTGCAACGTGCGGTCGGGCATTATCATAAAGAAATATGACATCAGTCAATTCTGGACGTTTTTGTCCAATTACGTCAGGCACACTTTTAACAGTGCAGTTGACAGACTGCATCTCAACAAGAAAACATTCGAAGGAGATATGCATAGAACCTGGAGGGTGCGGTAGGCTAATTGGTAATAATTGGGTTACATTCCTAAACCAGGAATATATTTGGTATTTTCTATAGTTTCGAGAAGGGTCATTAACCTGAATGAAATCTGTATAGAGCAGTACAGGTGTTTCGAATTTATTGAGTTTGGCTGATGCTAAACTCCAGCAGAGCAAAAATTCTTGGGCTCAAGTTTTCATTAACATGAAATGGAGCGACTGCATCGAATCAATTGCTATGTCTACTGCAAGGAAAGTTGGTTCACTGTATCTCGTCAAAATACGTCATGCACATTTATAAATATACCATTTGCCAGTGCATTGAATACTGGTGCCATATCTGATCTGGTGCTCCTGTTGTATATCCTCCATATTCTTGACGAAATCCAAAGACAGGTGTGTAATGTAATCGAATCCTGACCAGACCATCTCTCGACTTCATTCACTTTCTCACTGACGTGAGGTGGCTTCCCTCTATTACAAATATTCTCATGGCAACTGTTCTGATGAGTTTTTCTCTGGTGACTCGACAACATGAATTTAATCGTACTACTAGATTGGCAACTAAGTCTCACCATTTTACTGTTGAACTAGCTAGATGCAATCAGCACTTTCTTTTCCAACACTACTCACCTGTGGAACTTCCTTCCCTGTCGCCTACAATCTTCAAAAGATTAAATGCAACGTCATCTGTCTTCTTGAATCCTGTTCCTTTATTGTCCTTTCCTCACTACTCTCCACTAAAGTTTTCCCCATTCCCGTTCACTGCCTTCTTGTATCCTAATGGCATTATCGCTTTGATTGGAGTGAAATTATTTTTAAAAAAAAGTATAGATAAAAATCATGGTTTCAGTTGAAGTTTTATCATTTTTATTAATTGCATTTTCAGTTCTGCTCTTTATTTGATAAAGATCATATAAAATTTTACATTTTTGTATAAAAATTACTTGAAACAATTTTCTGGGAGTTTAAGGTATCGACTTACAAATAAAATAATTTTTTAAATTTGACATTTTCTAAGCTTAATATTTTCTGTCGAAAACAGTAAGAAATGATAGTCTACTAATCGTTAATCCCTCAATACAACTTTTACTCTCTCATTTTCCCCCTCTTCATTTGTTGCGGTCTGCTTCACAGGTGGTTTATGGAAGTTGCTAGTTTTCTCTGATTCGTATGACCATGGGAATGAAAATGTTATCTACTTCTTGCTATGTCGTCTGACATCTTGGGACTTGAGAAAATCTAAGTTATTGCAATGAATCGGGGATTTTAGCTGTTGTTTCAAAATGTTGCGTTATAGAATTGGAGAATTAGTTTTGTGGTGATCAATTCTTTGTAGCGTAAAGAGAAAGCTAGAATTTATTACGCAATCTCAATAAGTTATTCACCTGAACAACTGACGTGTCGGTGATACGATGTAGCATTCTAGAAATGAATCTTATAAGCTAGTTGTCTGATGGGAATATTGTTTTACATCAACAAACGTGCCAATGGATAAAGAGATTATGTTGCAAACAGGATACGATTCTCTGAAGACCTGGAGAAATAATACATAGAAGAAAGTCGTGGATGAAATTTGTATAGAGCAGCATAGGTGTCTCGAATTTATTGAGACTGAACCATTATTTGTCCACGTTTTAAGTCATCTGGAATCTGCCTTTTTCTGGTTTTCTGATAGCAAATGGAATTATCTCTTTCGATCGACTTCATTTCTCGTTTCGTCTTATTGCCAGAATATTTAATGTTATATCTTTCACTCAAATATTGTTCTCTTCATCATCCCACTTATTAGTCAAGTTTGAATAACTCACCTCAGATTCGAATTTTAAAATGCTAAATTTAAGATCTCATTTTTTAATGATAGGACCTTCTCTCGAGTTGGCCAATTCTGATCTCAACATCACTTTGTAAAAACGATTTACTTCAGAACGATCCATCAACTTCCAGAATTTAAGTTCTCGTTTTATACTGAACGATCGTGATTACATCGAATCCCATTTGGGGCATGTGTCAATTATTTTAAACCTTAAATTTCAGCCCACTACTATTTTGGTTGCTGTATTCAGCCTATTGATTTTTACACAATTACGGAAAGTTGGTAAGAATCGTTTCGAATTAGTTCCTCCTTAAATAGCAGCTCAGATATGTTTTTAACGTCCATTGATCATTTACTGATTGTTTGTATTGATCCTTTAGGGTTGGCAAAATTTGACCTTAGTACTTTCAACTTGCACCAATGGAAGGACAGATTTGGGTGTTGGAATTTCCTTTACTTGCTATAGTTGAGATACATAGTAAATTTTGTTCCTGGCTTTTAATCCACAAGAACTTACCTAAATTACTTTTTCTCAAAACTTGAATTTCTGAAGGTTATTTGAGCTTTATGTATTGAAAAGACAACTTATCTGCGAAGAAAGGACATGTTTTTTGGAAAAAAATGAAATGTTTTGCTGAAGTTAATATTTGCTTTGATTAATGCAAGTTAACTTTCGGTTAAACTATATCTACATTTTTATTACAGATAATTATTAATAATAAAAAAAAAACTTCAACGTGGTTTATATGGAATTTGGTTTTCAGTAGGAAAACTGAATTGCCAAATGACAACTGATATCAATTGAGAATTTTAGCTATGACTTGAATGAATTTCGGAATACATACTGTCATAGGACCTACTTTTTTAAAATACATTTTCTTCTATGAAAAAAGTTCCAAAGTTCGTTAAAATATAGGTTGTTAAAGGAAAACTGAAGTTATTAGCAATGCAGAAACTAGTGAAAGCCCAGCGCCTGTACAAGAGATTGCAAAATCCGTACAAGACTTTACTTCTAGTCGCATTTTTCCACAAAAAAAAAATCTGCATCTACTGATTGTTAGATCTTGGTCATTAGTTTGTCTTTAAAAGCGATTTTAAATATGAAGAGATCTGTACTTTCCCCTGCTTATTTTCTACAATCAAACTACAATGTCTCTAGCAAGGTAATATTCATGTAAAACTGAATTTCACAAAGAAATGATGGCATATTTTAATGATCATAAATTTCGATTATCTCACAGATTAACAATTACGGGATAGCTACGTAGGTTTGCATACCTAACTGATATTTTTACAATATTGAATTAATCCTCTTTATTCGTACAGATTTAAGAATTGAACATTTTTCAACCTTCCTCCTCCTCCTCCCCTAAAAATGTTATTGCTATCACATAGAATTCAGTAAAGGATCTCAGTTGTGAAACAAAATATTTTCGACTGTTTTCAGATTATTAATGACTTCCTTCAAGAACTGAAATCAGCAACCAATTAGAATCTATTTTGGGGAAAAAAAAAACAACGTTCAAAGTTCAAGAAAAGCTGCAGGATATCTGGCAGTAGATTAGGAAAATTTTATTGAAATTGTTTCAGATATGCAGTTGAAGGCGAAGTTTTAAGGAGTGTTCAATTAACAGTATTCTGGTGCAATATGTTAGGTTGGAAAGAAAGTCTTGTCACATTTTTCACATTATCACTTTCAAGGAACTTTTTCACTCATAAAATAATCGTTACTTTTTACGTTTTAATGTTTTTTTCTTCTTTTGCAAATTAATGCCAGTTTGGCTAAATTTTATATTGATTTTACTCTTTCAAATCGGATCCATATCAAACTGTATACTGTAAGAAGCGATGAAAGTTATAAATATTTGTTTTGCCTATGGAAATGAAGTGTTAATTGTCCAGTCATATCAACGATGGTTTGGCTAGATTCACTTGGGTAAACTTCTGTCAGAAAACAGCTTGATGAACTTGGAAAAGTAACTACACTTGGTTACTGGGTTCTTCATCATCGTAGTGCTTCTCAACTTGAACAAAGAATTGCTCGCTGTTCGTCAGTGAAGAGAACTTTTCTTGTGTAGAATCATCACCAGTAATGAAAAGTGGGTTTACTGTAACCATATTCAACGAAAACAACAATCGTTAGCACCCTATGAAGAGAGAGAAGCCAGAACTACACCTGAAAAAAAAAAATTACGCTCTGTGTTTGATGAAATATGAAAGAAGTTATCTATGATAAAGTGCAAAACCAAAATAAATAAAAAAATTAATGCGGAGAGGTCTTGATATAATTTGGAAGCATTGCAAAAATATTTGCAGAAAAAGTGCCCACATTGATTAATCTTAAAGATGTGATGGTCTCATACGATAATATATGACTACATATTGGCGGAGTCACCCAGAAAAAGATTATAGCACTAAATATATCAGTTTTGTCTCATCCACCCCTACCTTTCCCCCATCTATCTTCAGATCATTACATTTTTTAAAGTGAAAACAATTTATTAATTGCGAAGAAGTTAAAACCGATATTGAGTATTTAAAAAAAATTTTTTTTTTGCATCAGAACCAAAAGAATGTAAAATTTGCAGGATCAACGACTTGCCAAATAGATAGGATTATGTTATTGATAATGAGGTGGAAAGGTTATCTTGATTAAATAGACCAATAAAAACCAAAGAAGCATTTGTTTCTTTTCCACTTTCAAATGCGACAGGACTTTCTTTCCAACCTAATATTTGATAAATATCCGTGTATATCAAATTCGCATTAATTACCATTTACATTTATTTGAATCTGAATCCACACACATACCATATATATATAATGAGAACGAAAATGATATAAATTCTAACATTCACAGCATTAATTCAAAAGAGGGATCAATACCAAGAGTACAGCAATAATTTATTATAGATTTTTACATGCGAACAAAAAAATTACCCACTACAAAGATGCATTCTTGTTTTGATGCCTTATTTGCATCTCGATTGGTGGGAACTAAAAATGGTTATGGACAATTCTATTCAAAAACAAGCCCCGCCTATAGTACGTCACTTCCAAAAAAATTATAGGGAGATGCACCTTAAGAAGAAACAGAAAGGGGTAAAGAAGAGGGAGAAGAGAGGAAAGAAGAGGAGGTTACAGGATGAGATAGTAGTAGTTGTTGATAGTAGAAGTACCCGCTACATTTTTTGATACTACACAATGGTCAGATATTTAAGCCCCTACGTCACGCAAAAAAGAGAGATCGAGAGGGGTAGGAGGTAAGGAGGAAGTAGAAGATGGGAAAAAGAGGAAGGTGAAAAGGGAGAAATAGTTGTAGGGTAAGGTCATAGTAGTAATCGAAAAGGATTCCACCGGTGAAGGGACAGCTCTCTTAGGTCAGAAACAGGGCTGAGTGAACCCAAGTTTAGGTTGAAGCCTGGCAGCTACTATCATATACCTTTTTGGAACGTCAATGATTCATATTTCTTTGTTACCACCCTTCACCCATCAAATATCAGATCTTAAATAAATCTTGACATTTCCATAGGTAGTCTCTCCTTAATAGGAGTAGGTAGTCTCTCCTACCGCCCGGTCAACACTCCTCCCCCTTCTCTTGGACATGAGTAGAGGCTTACGCCTTGTTTCTTGTCTAGGAAGGGATTCCCGGTACTCTTTCTCTCTCTGGCCTCTATATTAGTGCAGCTCTGTTTCTCCCGTGGTGTGTGCAGTCTGTGGCATCACCTCTTCATTCTGAGGGTACACGGTTGAGAGTTCTCTGGTTGCTGTTTCCGACTGGTAGTTAGGAGCCCTAACTCTTGCGTAGCGTCTTGAGCGGCCGCTCTGATTAACAGTTGTATAATACCGGGGTGTTTGTAGTGCCATGTCGCGCATGGAAAGGTATCCCTGCAGTCACATCCGGTGGGCAAACCTGAGGTCACATTATGATGCTGGTTGTGCCAACTCCTCTCTGCCCACGTCATGGTCGATAACTGTCTGCTTCTTTTACTTCGGGCCTTCTCATCTTACAAAAAAAATTCCACATGACTTACAAAGACCGAAAAAGTAATCCTAAGCCAGCCCCTCAAAAATCACCTAAACCCCTCAACATTTCGTTCTCCAACATCCGTGGCATTAGAACAAACTTCTGCAGTATGGAATCTTTCCTCACTGCAAACTGCCCGGATATACTGGCTCTCTGTGAGACAAACCTGGTCTCGTCTATCCCCTCCTCTGATCTCTCGATCACAAGCTACCTTCCTCTCCTCAGAAAAGACTCTCTAACCCACATGCACGGTCTTGGTGTCTACTTCAAGGAACATCTCCCTCTGGCCAGAGAGTTGTCTCTTGAATCGCCAGACCAGTCATACATGTGTCTCCGACTATCTCTCCTCAATGCGGTGCGCTATCTCTTCTTCCTTTACCACTCTCCATCCTCTCAAGACTGTGCGATACTCGATAGCATTTCTGACAGCATAGACAAGGCTCTCTCCATCCACCCGTTTGCTCACATTTTGTGTTTGGCGACTTTAACGCCCATCACACCTTGTGGCTTAAGAATGCTACTACTGACCACGCAGGCATTCAAACGCTCAATTTTTCAATCTCTCATTCCCTCACACAGTTAACTTCCCCACTCGTTTTGCCTTCAACCGGGAAGGTAAAGCCTCTCTTCTCGACCTATGTTTTACCTATATCCCTGAGTCCTACAGCGCCTCGCAACTCTGCCCTCTTGGTAACTCTGATCATGTGGTAGTATCTGTTAACATCTCCTTCAACTCCACCCCCTATAAAGAACCTCCTACCACTAGAACTTCGTTCTACTATCAACGAGCTGACTGGGACGCGTTCCGTGATTTCCTCCGCGATGTCCCCTGGGATGGAGTCTTTATGCTCCCCGTCCAAGAATGTGCTTCTGAGGTCTCATCCTGGGTTAAAGCTGGAATCGACGCTTTCATCCCATCAAGCTCTGCCGCCATCTCCCACCTATTCCGTAGTGACATGTCTGACGGCAATAGACGTCTCTTTGCCTCCGCCGGTAACGAGTGTAAGCGTGTCCTCAACGATGCCAAGTCACTATTTGCGGCTCGGATGAAGGAACGTATTGCATCTCGCAAATTTGGCTCCAAAGATTATTGGCGTCTCTGCAAGAGCGTATTGAACAATTGCAAACCCTCTGTACCTCCTTTATTCAATCAGTTCGAAGTCCTGACCTCCTCTACCGACAAGGCTGAATGCTTTGCTCGGAAATTTTCATTCAACTCGACGCTCGACTCTTAGGGTGTACCCATACCCGACTTCCCTCTTAGAACTGAGGCCCTATTGAGTGGGTTAAACATAACCCCAGCTTTGGTATTGCGCGTTATCTCCAATTTAGACCCCAACAAGGCTAGTGGTGTAGACGGGATACCAGCCATTGTCTTGAAGAAATGCGCGCCTGAACTGGCGCCCGCCCTTTCGAAACTATACAACTACTTCCTCAAGGAATCTTGTTTTCCTGACTGCTGGAAGTCCTCTTCGATTGTTCCTGTCTTCAAGAACTCCGGCGACCCCTCTAACCTTTCCAACTACCATCCTATCAGTCTCCTTCCCCTCTTCGGCAAAGTCTTCGAAGCCCTAATCAATACCGAGGTGGTTAACCACCCCACATACCATAACCTGCTCTCAGACAAGCAATATGGTTTCCGCTTTGCCCGATCTACAGCTGATGTGCTTACGGTCATCACTGAAACTGTCTACCGAGCTCTTCAAAATAACGGGGAAGCCCGTGCCGTGGCACTAGACATCTCCAAAGCATTTGATAGGGTTTGGCATGCCGGCCTTCTTCGCAAGCTCCAGGGTTATGGCATTACGGGTCGATTGTATAACCTAATACAATCATTCCTGTCTAACCGTGAATTGAAGGTCGTTCTCAACGGATTCTCATCCAGTTCCCATCCCACGAACGCAGGTGTTCCTCAAGGCTCCATCCTAGGCCCCACTCCATTCCTTATCTACATAAATGACCTTCCTGACGCTATAAATTCCCAAGTTGGCATCTACGCGGATGACACCACAATTTATTCCTGCCTCAAAAACAAATCTAGTGTCACTGACAAAACTCACCTGGGCGTGTGTCTCGAAAAGGACCTCCAATCGGTTGTGAACTGGGGCAAGAATTGGCTGGTCAACTTCAACGCTTCGAAGACAAAACTGCTCTCTATTAATCACCACAGAGATCCTTCCCTGCCCTCCATTAGAATGTCTGACGCTCAACTTCTCGAGAGCAACTCTCTGCGGCTGCTCGGTCTCACGTTGACTGCTGACCTGAGATGGAACAAATACAATGAGTCAATTGCTTCGTCCACCGCAAGGAAAGTTGGCTCCCTGTGCCGTGCCGGGAACTTTTTCTCCCCTGAATCGATCCTCCAGATCTACAAATCAACAATTCGCCCTTGCATGGAGTATTGCTGCCATATATGGTCTCGATCCCCTTCTGTTTGCCTCAGGGTTCTTGATAGGCTCTAGAGGCGGATATGCAATGTAGTTGGCCCTGCTCTGGCATTTTGTCTACAGTCACTTTCTCACAGACGCGCTGTCGCTTCCCTCTGTCTGTTCTACAAATACTTTCATGGAAATTGCTCCAAGGAGCTGCATTCGCTGGTTCCCAGTCGTCATGATTCCCCATCCCGCTCTCACCCCTTCACTGTCGAATGTAGCCGTCTCTTCTACTCTAATAGCTTCATGTCTCGCACCTCTCGCCTGTGGAACTCCCTTCCCTATTCCTGTTTCTCTGAGAGCTATAATCTCCAGCTATTTAAGTGTAATGTCAATCGGCATCTCCAGTTGCCTTGATCTATCCACTACACTCCTCCTCGCCCTTCCTCTATCACTCCTATCTGATCTTGCTCTAAATTTTCTGTAACCCCTTGCGTCCTAGTGGCTTCCTGTCTTGCTTGGGGTGAAATGCTTAAAAAAAAAAGAAAAAAGTATATGTAGTCATTACACACCAAACAAAGCAATAAGGCCACTAAGACACAAGGAGGTTACTGAGTGTGAAAGAATATGAAAAAAGAAAATAATTATTAACAAAAGAGAACAATAAAAACAGGAATTAAGACAAAAGATACCAATTGACACTGCATTTAAATTTTTGAAGATCAAAGGAAGCAAAAGCCGGAAGAGATTTCCACAATCGACAAGTGCGATAGAACTGTTAGCATACAACTTATGATCTTATCTAGCAATTTTAACTGTAAAATGATGAGAAATAGATGCCAATCTAGTAATGTGCCTAAATTCGTAAAGTCGAGGTAGCAAAGAGACCATGAAAATATTTATAGAAAAGGCGCAGGTAAACTATGTTATGGTGGTGGGGAAGTGATTGAAGCTGAGATGCCAGATTACCACCGATAACATTGCCGATTCTTCTTTGGATTTTATCAAAAATCTCGTAATACATAGCAAAAGCACCACACTAGATGTGGCAGATATATAGAATTCATTGAAGAATGCTAGACTTATAAATTTATAAAATAGTTTACGGCGTGAAAAAATTGTCTAGCACGAAACAATGAACCAACTTTCCCAGCAGCAAACGTAGCAAATGATTCAATATAATCTCTTCACATCATGTCAGCAGAAAATGTTAGCCCAAGAAGGCACAATCAATCAACCATGTCGATGGAAAGCAAAATCGTTTCTCTAAGACGATTTAATAAGTTTCGTTTTAGAGGCAGAAATTTCTTGCCCTAGTTCACAACAGATTGAGATGAACTGCCAATTTGACCTCATTGAACTGACCAGTCTTAGGATTAAGAAGGGAGTAAATAGTTGTGTCGTCAGCATAGATACAAAGTTGCAAACAGCTGACTTTGGGAAGGTCGTTAATGAAAATTAGGAGCAACGTCGGTCCATGGATAGAACCCTGGGGAACACCCTCATTAATGCAAAAAGTTCCAGAAGAATGGCCGTTCAATAAAACTTTCATTTCGCGATTTGATAAGAAAGGTTGAATCGGATAAAAAATCATTCCATCAATACCGTAACCTTTCAACTTGTGAAAAAGATCAACATGCCAAAACCTGTCAAACGCCTTCGAGAAATCAAAAGTAGCAGCCCGAGCTTCACCATTGTTATCTAAAACTTGATAGACGCTTTCAACAACAACTTTCAGCCTCAATTGGCCTGGAGAAGCGAAAGACATATTGCTTATCTGAAAGAAAACCCTACGAGGAGAGATGTTTAAGCTATTCAGATTTGATTAGAGTGACACTGAGGCTCTGAAGTGTGTGCTAAACGTTAATTATTTAGCATTGGAATGATGCAGCAAGAGTTTAATTTTTTTATTTCTCGAAAGTCTGGCATGTGCGTAAAGAAAATTATAAAATGGAAATTAGGAAAACACATGTCATTGGCGAAAAGAGAATTGAGAAATGAAAAAGGAGAATGAACCCACTGCGCGGGTTAGGGTTATGCAAATCGAGCCGTCATAATAAGCAGGTGATCTGACATGTTTTCGCTAAGACGGCAACCGGCCCAAGGATAGAAAACAACGTGTCTCTTTGATGAGAATTTAGGTAAACATATAAAATCCTGCAGTATTGTTGGTTGATGAGGGTAAAGATATCATTGGGAAGCGTCCCTATTGAGCCAGTATCTGTGGTAGTTGACATTGACATAAAATTGCCTCCTACAACGGCAGTGTCTGGTAGAGGTAAGTTGATAACGAAGAGGAAATACAGGCCTGAAGAGGGGGCAGAGATTGTGCCTACAATGTCGACCAATCGAGCTAACAGGACTGTGAGAATATCAAAGGAAAAAGAAGCAAAGAAGGCCATATCGGTAAGGACCATTAAGCGTGTAAGATATGATGAGCAGAGAAAGAGGGGAAGAATCGAGTGGGGAAGTGAAAGAAGAAGAAATAATAGCCTCTGAGTAGGGCAACCGTTAAGAGCCAACAGAATTGTGATGGCTAACTCGGATAAGGAGTTGGGGCTGACACACGGTGAGGATGAAAATCGATACCGGCAACCATACACCGATTAAATTAAAACCATACAGAAGACCCTTCCATAAGCGACCTCTGATGGAAAAGGAACATGTTAAATTCAGATAGTTAAGAAGCCTGAGTCTTCCTAGAGCTTTCCAATCGGTGGTAGTAGATATGAAAGATTGGAGGACATGGACAAGAGATTGAACAACATCTCAAAACCATTGACAGTCCCCATTCCATTAATAAATGACATCTTAACCCTTGGATGACTTCTTGGTGTTCTCCGAAACGCCTGAGGAACATATTGACCACATCGAACGGTTGCTAGATCGGTTTTGGAAACACGAGATAAAGTTGAAACTGCCGAAGTGTCAGTTCCTGGGAGAATAGACAAGGTATCTGGTTTTTGTCATAGATAAAGATATGGACAAAGTGAAAATTCTAAGATAAATGACTAAGCCTAAGGCAGTAAGGCAAGTAAGGGATTTCATAGGAGCTATCGGCTACTATAGAAGGTTTGTTTCAGCATTCCCGAGACTGGCGACCTCCTTAATAGTATTGATTAAGAAGCATTCAAGATTTAATTGGACGAAGGATTGTCAGAAACCATTTAACAGCCTCAAAGAGCAGTGACCTCGATAACCTTGATGTATCCAGATCTCAGCAAACCGATGATCCTGGATACAGATGTTAGTAATAGATGTATTGATGCAGTCCTTACTCAACTATGCCAGAGCAAAGATGGGCCGGTGCCTGCTATACCAGAAGAGGTACTAGTATACTTCTTGTCCCATAAGCTCTCTGAGATACAATAAATATGGACAGTTATTGAGAAAGAAGCCTTTACCACAATATATGCTGTACAGAAGCTGAATTATTATTCAAGTGGGGCTACATTTACTCCCAAGACTGACCATAAATCACTACTGTATTTATTAGAGGCCGACTGGAAAAGTAAGATACAGCAGTGGACCTTGAAGCTAAGTGGCTATAATTGCAAAATTGAGTAATTGGCAGGGGAGGACAATACCTGCACGGATTTACTGTCAAGAATTTCAAGGCAGTTGGAAGCAGAGTGCATGATATTGGATGACAGAGCTAACTATGTACAAGTGATCAATTCACAGAGATTGAGAGGCCGTCCTGTTTTAGAGGCTGAGACAGAGGGAACCCTACACATTATGACTGATCCTCACTGGAGAGATATGATAAAGGAAAGTCGAGGAAAGTGAGATAACTGCCATCAGAACAAGAATAGAAACAGGTAATATTTCCAAGTATGTAATGCATGAAGGATTGCTATATTGCCTCCCAGGGAGGGATGAAAAAATAAGGGCCAGACTGTACCTGCTGAGTTGAGAGTCGAAGTATTAGAATAGTGCCATAAGAAGATGGGCCACATGGGAATTGATAAGACCTATGACCTAATAGGTAGAGATTATTATTGGCCAAGTTTGTATAATGAACTTACCAGCTATGTGCAAGGCCAGAGCAAGAGACAGGAGATAACTACATTGATGGAGATGGATATTCCTAATTATCCCTTTGAAATGGTAAGCATGGATATAGACCTGCATGGAGAGACCCTAAGAGGAAATCTATACATAGTGAGCTTTGTAGATTGGTTAACGAATTGGTCTGAGGCATCGCAATAAGAAAGCTTGGACAGTGTTATATTTCCTCGATATGGAGCCCAAGTGCATCTGTTCACAGACAACAGACCAGAGAATGCGAATAACATAATGGCTGAAACCTTGGCGGGTATGAATGAAATGCATGTGGCCGCTTCCCCGTACCACCCACAGAGTAATGCAGTTTTATAGGCTCTTGGGGCCATGTTGGCAAAATTGACGAAAGATAATAGTGAAAATTGCGATTTGTATTTAACGACATTGAGATTCTCTATACATGAAACCTCTAGGTAGGTTCTCGCAATATTATATGCTCTTCGGACGTGACGTGGTCTTGCTGATAACCTACTAAAGCCTCGTAGGAAATACATGGGAGAAGACCACTATCATCTAATAATAGAAGAGCAACATAAGATATTTCCACAGGCCAGGAAGAGGATTAAACGGGGGCACAAAAGAAGAGAAATGAGGAGGGTGAATAAAAGAAGAAACGAGGTAGAGTTAAGAGCTGGAGATCCTGTATTCATGGGCAAAAAAAATTCACATGCGGGAAGGAAAATTGGACCAGAGGTGGAAGCCCTTTTACAGAATAGTAGAGCAGGCGGTGCCAGTGTTGTTTGTAATCTGGGATCGGATGGCGGGAAGAGTTGAGAGGACTCATGCTAACGATCTAAAATTAGCTGAGGTGGGTGATTGGGAAGGAGTTGAAGTAAATAATAGAAAGGGAATGATAATGAGTATAGCTCTGGTGGAACTAGAGGAGATGGAAACAGATAAAGAATCTGAAAATGAAAGGAGGAGGGTGATGAATCAACTGCTAGTTGATAAAGACATGAGAAAAACGGGGAGACCGTCGATTGATGAGTATGAAGCAGGGGGCTCAGAAGATGAAGTCCAGGATTCTAATCCGAAATCTCCAGATGGGAGGTAGAGAAGGTAAGCGAGGGAGATGAAATACCTCTGTGCCAACTCCAGAAACATTTAAGAGAGAAGAAAGAGTCAGAGGTTGATCCACAATTACCTATCAAGCAAAGACTGAGGTGTGGGGAGTGAACGCCCTAAATCCCAATTAGAGGAAATGTAAGTAAGGAGGATGAGGGAGAGATTCGGTGTTGGCATGTCATTATGGAGAAGTGCACACCTGGGTGCGTGACGGCGTCGGGTTCAGTACAATAACCTATCTAGTAGAGATTGGTTGGAGCGAACAGAGGTGCAGATAGCACGTCATGGAGGGCAGACACGTTCACTTACCGGTGCTGCGGTTGGGCTGTACAACAGCCCGTGCATGTCCGGAAGTGATATCGGTGAGAACTGACCTTTTGGCGAAATCACTGAACTCAATATGCTGAAAGTCAATTAGCAGCAGGGATATGCTGAACTGAAGAAAATTAAGAGAGAAATAAGGGGAATATACGAAATAAGTACGTAAATGTACAAGCACACGATTGTCAGCAGAATAAAGCAAGGAAATTCTATTGCACTTACATAAACGGTTGGTATGAAGAGGCTGATACTACTGATGATGATGATGATGATGATAGGAGCCTGGAAGCATAACCAAAACACGATCTTCAAGAAAACGAGTGAAGTGATAATGAGATCAAAATTGTTAGTTACTTTCGTGATAGATTTGAAGCTATACAAATTGCTACTAGATAAATTGAGGGAATGAACTGCTTAAGTTGAGTACGACCAGACTACGGATAGCACAGAGAGGTAACACAGGAGACTTCAATAATTTGCATTTTCCTTTTCTTACGTATATAGGAGTGCTCTATTTTAAATTCTTTTAAAAGCGCTTTTTAATACACATAAAAAGTGACATTTCTTTCTACGTGCCTATTTAAAGTTGCTGTTTCACAATAGAATGGCTTTTTTTTAAAATAGCGTTCATGAGAGCTGTTGTTCTTTTCGCCTTTTTTTCCTATTTTTAATCAATGCGTTATTCCGAATTGTCAGCATGCTGACGAATTCTTTTTAAAAAAATAAAAAATACAATAAATCTTGGAAAGGCTATTAAAGAAGACAAAAACGTAATGCATATATGTGGGGGGGTAGTAGAAAAATGATTTTAAACTAAATGTGAGCGCGACTGCAGGCGCAACATAACCTATTTTATATCTCATACTATGATTAAACATGTCACTGGCTATTTTCAAACAGGTCGCCAAATCTGTGTGTGACAAACTGTCCGTAAATTCTAGTACTACACGTGTTTTTGATCATGCGAAGCCAGAATATGAAATACCTCTAAAGAAAAAAAAAACGGATATACTAATAATTTCGATTTCAAGAGCCATACATCCAAGAAATAAACTGGAAAAATCATTTCGTTTTCCCTTCCCCACCTCAGTCCTATGAAGACGGAAGTCGGATTTTTTTTTTAATCTTATTGTTAAATATTTCTCCGCCATGAGTAAGTTCCATAAGATATTCAATAGTAGCGCAATTACATTGGGCAATTGTTGCACGCAAAACAAGATTTGACTAATAAAAAAAAAACATAAAAATATTGTGCGTACATGATAAGAATCCAATATACTCTAGCAATTTCAGGAATAGTGATTGCTGCTCCTTGTGTGGACATTTTTTAACTATCAATATCGTCTACCAGGCAAGTGTAAAGACCAAAGTGTTACCGGATATCTTTTACATTATTGCTTCTGAAGGGTCGTGGAAACAAGTCTTCTACAACCACAAAACGTCTTTCACAAAAATAATGATAATAGCACAATTTTATCTACGTGTTTGTTGGGTGGGGAGCGAAGTAGAAAAACAGAATAGTCCACAAGTAGAATGAAAAATATTAAGAAAAGTATCTGCTGGATCTTATAGGGCTTGATTATTGTTGGAAAAAGAGTTAAGCAGTTTATAATTCCTCCAGTAGAAGAAAAAGTCTGAATTATTTTCCAAGCGTAGGCATGAGATTAAGTACCTTCTACCACTAACTAAATAATCATAGAATTGTCTATATCTGTATATATATATCTATATCGGTATGTCTTAAAATCCAACCTGAAACTAATAATCGTTTCAGCCATGTTCAGTCGTAAAGTGAAAACTTTCAGTGCATCTCGTATATGATTGAGTGAGTGATAGTGTGTTTGATTGACGCCCTGTTTAGCTCGAAGACCGTTAATGTACCTTTTTTTTAAGATTTCTTATTCTTTAAACCTGCCAGTGAATATGAAAACTTCAGGAAAATTTACAATACATCTATTCACTAGTAAATAAACTTAATATATCTTTCGAAATGTTTTGATTCGTGAAGGAGAAACACTTTTATTTTCAGTTTCTAAAGAGTGGTGTTAATGAATTTGAACATTGCGCTTTTTAGTCAACAAAGCCATCATAGCAATTGTTTGCTAAGAATTCTATGTATTTGCATGTGAATCGATTTCTATTTTTCTTTCGAAAGACCATCTGGGCGCACACTATCCGAAAAGGACTTGATCAAGTCGCACGCGAGCGGTGACAGTTTCGTTGCACTTGAAGTCATAAGATGATCAAATATCACTATTGAGGATTTATGGCACAAACACACATTCCTCTAACATCGCACTTCAAAGGAACATATTTTTACTATTTTTTAAATTCCAGTAATGTATTCCCAGCAAAAAGTAATCTGGACTTTCAGCAAACATTTAGAGAAGCAATTATTTTCCATCCTTATACAGTTTAGCAGATCGTGTAAAGAAGTTAGTTAAAGTCATCTATTTTTCCTTTTCGTACTCAGTAAATTGTAATGTTTGCGAGTATTGATCAATTTAGATGAAGAAGTTTTGAATCAGTGTTTCTATAATTGGACAGGTCGCTTATCAAGTGTGTTTATTTTTCATCAACAGGAAGTAACAATAAATACTATCTATCCAATGATGAATTTATTCTTAACATTTGTTTTCATTCTAAGCTATTTGGTATTAAGTTAGCACTGATATTGATATCGCGTTCCCTAATATTAATCTGTGCACTTGTCTCTACTGCATCCCCAACATCTCTAACTGTTCCAGTCATTTCGCAATATTGTTTAGTACTTTTATTTTGTGTACTTTTTCGTTCTCTAAAGGTCCTGATCAAAATGGCTACGCGCTCTTTGTGACATCATCCTCTTTCTTAGTTGACAACGATTTCGTTTAGTTTTATCGCTTCAATAGAATGTCTCCATTTCAAAGTACTTTACTTTTCATGTTCTCAGAAAAAGCTTTTGATTCTACTTATGCCAATTGTTTGTTTGCTTGAACCGAACTGATTTACAAAATGTTATGTTTTTTTCTCATCCATTCCCGTCTACCTAGAGTTTAATAATAACAATAATTATTCAAATAATTGTGAATGTTTTTTTAATAAGATAAACATTTCCTTAACACCAATTGCATTCTGTAAATTTAATAAATGACAAATAGAAATTAGAAGAAAACTAAAAACTAGAAATTGAACTGTGAACAAGACTATGGATACGGATATCAAGTTATATGCTGTATAAAGACTTCATTGCAAAACTGACAAATGGGTGGCTAAAACCTTATGGAATTGTTCGATTATAGTGTAATAGTTACCAAGCTTCTCTGGCATAATGTAATTAATGGAAACATAAATTGCAGAATGGATAACAAAGGGAAATACGTTTATTGCACAAAATATTCTCAAATATTTGACAAATTGAAACCAAAAGAAACTAATTGTAGACCTGTAATGTGCATACAGTTGATAATGGCTAATGCTATCAACTTGCTGAATTTAGCTACTACTCATAGCAAAGTTGTGAACTTATAGTTGAGAAATAAAAAAAGAATGGACACGGAAAAAAAAAAAAACAGGCAAAAAATAGAAAAAAAAAAAAGAAAGAAAAGCAATAACATGGAGAAATGGTCAAAAGATTAACTCCTAATCTTTAATATTTGAAACTTTAAATATCATCATAATTGCAAAACACTGAATTTATATCCAACGTAATGAAAAACTAGAAGGTTGTGCTGACTGCAGGAAAACAATCCCTAACGAACATTAAGAATAAATATTTTTAGTAGATTCGTAGTACTAAAGTTTACTAAATCATCAAAAATATTTGATGTAATGGCATTTAACTTGAAACTTTGCTCCAAATAGGATATTTAGCCAAGATATTTGAAAAAAATTCGGAATCGAGAAACATGCAATGTTAACAAGGAAGGCTGAATCAGTGACCCCTCTTTACCGATGAATTTGTAATCTTTACCTTTACAATATGGACTAATTACAGTATGTATGAAGTGTATGAAATGGGTCTTTAGTTTTTGGCATTAGGGTTGCTACCGTAATGACGGTCTGCAGGCAACTGATACGCCATATCAAAAATATTGGCTACTACTTAAAACATTGAAGATTAATTCATAGCTGTTTAGAACCAATAAGTTAGAAAGTTAAATCCTCAAGATAACATTAGTTTATTTTTATGAATGGGCATTGAATAATTTGGTCTTAAGATCTTTTAAATATATCTTTTATAATCTAATATAAATGTATATATAATTGAAATGTTTGCTGAATATTTCCTATTTGAAAGGTGAAAACTATATGCGGCGTAATTTTAAGGAAAATACCATACATATAGGTAAATATTTTTTCATTTCTCTGCGGTGTGTACTATTTTTTTTAATCACAATAGAATTATATTATGTGGAAACATTATGACACGCAATTGGAACTTCTTTCTTTTTTTAACATAAATTTGGTTTTCATCTCAATAATATGTTTTAACAGATGGATACTATGGATTTCATCTCAATATATGTTTTAACAGATGGATACTATGGATTTCATCTCAATATATGTTTTAACAGATGGATACTATGGATTTCATCATAATATTATTTATAAATGGAGGTAAATAAAATAAATAAAGGTGAAAAATATTTTTTAATTATTAAAACATTTCATTAATAGAAATACAATTTTCTTGTAAGAAAAATTTGAGACACCCTTACGTGTATTGCTACGCAAAAAGCCTTAAAGGTTCGGGGATGAAACATGTGAGTGAAACGTTGCAGAAAATGCTAAACATATTGGTAAGTAATGCAATAAGCTGTTTTTTGAGGTGCTTATTGAATACTCTGTAGATACGTGGTGTATACACGCACACACACACGTATATATTCTCTCTCTCTCTCTCTCTCTCTCTCTATATATATATATATATATATATATATATATATATATGTGTGTGTGTGTGTGTGTGTGGACTGTATTCTCTCAATCACGTTGCAGTTTAGATTTAAGACTTACCCTGAGGAACGAACTTGAATTAGCTTTAGTGATCCCCGCAATTATTGCTATCAAGATACACGCATCATTTGATTTCTGAAAGAATAGAACATTGTCGACACTGACGACATCGAAGAATCATAACAAAACAGAAGCAAATAAATAAGAAGCTAGACACACCGAGAGACAAAAATTACAACATTGATATAGTGAAAAACTTTTTGTCTCCATGGATTCTGTTCGATCGGTAGTCGTCTTTACTTCGTTGACTATAATTCCAGTGTTTGACTTTCTTGTGCATTTCGTTCTTTTCTGTCGATGACTCTGGCCTGAATGATAAATCTGTCGCAGTTTTCTGCCCCTGGGAATCGTGGCTCACAATCACCTCAATGTTCCTGATGGCTTTTTCCTTTCGTTAATATAATTTCTATTAAGAATGATCTTTCCTACTCGTCTCTTTATACTTCTCTCAATCTGTCTTTATCTCTATTTCATTTTTTTTTTACTCTTCTCTTTATGTCTTTCTCTTAATATCTATCTAGATCTTGCTTTTTATCAATGTTTTTCTAATTGTCCATTCCTTTATTCAGTAATTTGTTTTGTATCTTGCTTTCATATCTATCTTAAAAATCATTACAGCATTGATTTAGTGAAAACATTTTTGTCTCCATGGATTCTGATCTATCTATCTATCTATCTATCTATCTATCTATCTATCTATCTATCTATCTATCTATCTGTGTTAGAACATTAATCACTGGTAAATATGATTCTTCATCATCCATGTCACAGGCCTATTATTTCTTATATTAATTCTCTATATGTTGTACTCACTTTTATTTCCGTTTATTCATTGAACGAATTATAATTGGGAGTATTGGAAGAACGGTTTAAAAATATGTAAATAATTTATTTTTGTTCTTTTCTTATTTGAAAATACAAATATTACTGAATCTTGGACTCTAAAAAATGTAAAACATGTTTCTTCTGACGAGGTTTGTTTCATATATGTTTTTCAGTTCAACTGAAATGTCTCCAAAATTTTGTATTAAGTTAAACATTAAATGTGCAATAGCAGTCAGATTAAATCCAGTATTAGATATAAACAAGCAACAGATAGTATACATTTTATAATTTGTTACAATTCTATCTCTCATTAGACCTGATAAGCAGAAGATATAGAGGAAAGTGCTATGTTGCCTTAACAAAAAGTTATTAATCAAGCAGCCTTACGAATGTTTCTTATATACATAGATATTCTTATGAATCTTTTAGAAAGCTTTTGATCTTTTTTTCATGAATCTTTGTCTTAAAAAAAACAAAAACAAAAAAAACACCGCGATGGATATGCCTGACGAGAGATTTGTAAGTCACGAAAATGATAACGTTCCTAAGAATCAGTCATTACGCTGCTATTATATGCATTTTTGATTCTCTGAATGATTGACATCAATATTCGCAGTAAACATGCCGGCATAAGAAACAATTCATCTCTGCATTTTTGTAAATTTTACTTTCATAATCATTTTCATAAGATCGACAATAAAGAAATCATTTTAAGATAAGATTGCTTCTTTTTTTTTTTTCGCTCTACTGATTCCCATTTGACGCCATGATAATAATGATCGTTATGCTTAATTCAAACGTACGAACTGTTATTAATCTCGTTCAGCGTGGTGGTGGTGATGGTGCTGGTGCTGGTGATGGTGCTGGTTCTGGTGGTTTTCACGGAGGTGGGCGACTCTTTAATTCCCCCATCTCCAAGAAAGGTATGGTTGTTCTATGAACATTTATTTTGTTTATTTCTTTTAAAAAAGAATAAATGAGAACAATATTACAGTGAATTCATCTACTTTATATTCCAAAACTGAAATCTACTGCATTCTATTTCCTGTACAATAGATTTACTGGAATATTTTAATAATTTCTCTCTTGCCAGAAATGCTCGTTTGACGCAGTTATTTTATGAAATTTTAAATGAAAAATAAAATTATATCGGATGCGCCAGGTATTTGAGAACACACTTTCATCGATCATAAATTGAAAATACACAACGTTACGCAGCAAGCTCTAAATGTTAAACTTTCTCATTTCTCTTTCAGATATATCGACAGTATTAAGATGGCAATTTCGAATGTGATGCAGTAAATGAAAAGCGCCACAGTGCTCATGGAACTCACCGCCAAGCACAGCAACTTAGAGATAGCGAGCATCTTAAAAGATCAGGTAATTCTGCAAGGACCCATACAGAATTAACCAAACCTACGTTGTTTGGGATAGCCCAGAAGCTCGGAAATAACGATGGTTACGTCATTCTACCTTCGTGCAATACCAATACTGCTCAATGCCACCGCCAATAACTAGGTGTTAGACATGATCGTTCAGTCTTGGATTGTGAAGTTAATCTACGTATTCCAGCAGGGGTTATCCCTCTTCCATGTGGTCCAGAAGCTACTGGTTAATAATTTTCATGATCGCCTCCAGCATACGACCCCCTAGCTCTCTTGATTTGATTCCCCTGGGTTCGACATTGAGAGAGAGAGAGAGAGAGAGAGAGAGAGAGAGAGAGAGAGAGAGAGAGAGAGAGAGAGAGAGAAAGAGAGACTTCAACAAGCGACCCTTCAATAACCGTTGAAAAGACACAATCTCAGATATGATAGTATGAACGAACATCAACCTGATTGAGGCATATGCAGTCACTTCCGAAGCTGTCCTCCAAACTGAAGAGCGATTTAGTTAAATAACCTTTACCTGTTATTCTAACATAAACACATGTATATTTTTGTTGTTAATATGAATTTCTTCATTTGAATATATTTGCTTTTCTTTATTTTATAATCTGCTGCAGGCACACGGGGTGTGTGTGTGTGTGACAGAGAGAGAGAGAGAGAGAGAGAGAGAGGGGCGTGTTATAAATGCTCCATATGTGACCTAGAACATTTGTAGATATAGACAATGTGCACATAGAAATAAACATTGCATGATGACTGTCAGTTTTATACTTCAATGCAATCTTCAATGTCACTACATCTTTAGCGGGGAGGATATAGAGAGCTAATGCTTCGAGTTATTTATGGCTATGAGCTTTAGATTGCTTATTTATATATTATTTTAATTCTATATCGCATTCAATTATTTGCTGGTTTTGCATATATTTTGTGTATTTTTCTTTGGTTCTAAGTTTTGTTATTTGGGAAAAGATTATTAGATTTAGGCCATGGGATTGTATTTAGTCTTTTTGGTCATGATGTAGCTGTAGGTAGCGTAGTAGAAAGTTGTTTACGTGTCTGCATTTAGAAAGGATTTATTCATTCATTTACAAGTTTATCTTGTTCTGGAAATGTGATTTCGGTTATTTTTTTTCTTTAGGCAAAGGTTATGTCATTTTGAGGTTTTGAAAGTGGATGCTGTTTTTCTTATTTTGAATTGTATTTTTGCGTTGCCGTATATACTTTGAGAGGGGTGTGTTGTTACCATATTTTTGTTGTTAAATGATGTTTGAATAGCTTCCCCGTTTTGAAGAACCTTGTTATATATCAAGTTTTGTTAAATTAAACTAACAAGGTCTGCCTACTTAATATTTTTATTGAATTTCCGTAATTCTGTTGTTGTAAATCAAAATTGGGGATAAATTGTTCAAAGTTTATGTTTTTGTTCTGTTTGTGATCAAATAATTTCGAATGTCTCAGTTATCATCTCAAAGTCTGTTAAGTCTCACTCTACTTCAGTACGTATTGGATATGTTGGACCAAAAGGTTCGCTTTCCATAACTTCCATTATGTAACTTACACCGGTTGAAAAACCTCATGTTAGTATCAGGACATTAGATTCCAGAGTGAACCTTTAAAAAGATGGGTAAGTGCAGTTTTGCTCTTGCCCACATATGTTGAGGGTCAGCATCTTATTAAGTGCTACATAATTTTTTTGTCCATCAGTGTATTTAGAAAAGGAGGCATTGCTATTTGGGAATAATGCTGTAATGGATGTAAATGTAGTACAAATGTTGTATGCGCAGAAAGTGTAATCGGTGTGTAGAATTCAAAATCTGACTGGGTTTCCTTTACTTCGCACTAATGCCCCCGGAAAAGGTACGAATGTATCATCCGACAACTATGGGTTACATCAAACTCTCTTGCTTCAGATGGCAGCCAGTTTAGGAGAAGGAAAACCGAATTGAAACCCCCTTAAATAATAGTGTAGATTGGGCAACTAGTCTGGAAGGACAAATCAAAATTCTAATTTAGCCTCCATCAGACTTAGCCTAGACAACCACTGCACCTATCCTTGTGCTACATGTATTGCCCCCTTCGACCCTAATGTGTTATAGGATTCATCAGTGTGATCGTGAATAATAATATGCGATGATGCAAAATATAAACAGTCGAAATTAAACCTTTTTTTTTTTTCTAAGGCAAATGTAACTACCCCCCTTCAACATAAACTCAAAACAGCGCACCCACACAATTACATAGTTTGATTTCAACAAAGAACAGTATTGATCTCTCCTTAATTCGCTTAAACTCGATCTGATTATTTTACATTATTTTTTTACTTGAATCTAAAATGGTTATAATAAAAATAGACTAAATGTTTCCTCCATTGTGACCACATGACACACAGAGGATCCCTGCAAAGTGACAACTGCGTTGTTTCAGTTAGTCTTCTTAATGATATCTATTCGGTTTTACAAATCTTCCTAGATATATATGTTATCAATGGAATATTTCTTTTAGTTTTTGTAAGATACTCAAGAATAAGGAATACGAGCCTTGGTTGAAGAAAAAGCAGAGTTCGACTATCAGTAAACATTAAGGAGAGTTGATTTTATTTTAGATTTTTGAAAAATATTTTTCTGCTCGTTGTTTTTTGGTCTTTGCTTTTTTGCGCCTTATATATACATATATACATATATATTGTTTTGAAAAAATGAAAACATTTTATAAAACATACATGCAACAAACTATTTCTTATATATATATGTATATATATTAATTATCAATCTAAACGAATTTTGAGGGTTCAAATATGTTAAAGACTGCTATCAAAATGAAAACGACGGTTTTGACGTATTGAAGGATAATGACGAGGAAACACGCGTGTTATATTTAACAAAACAAATATAAGAAATTTATTTACAAATTTACACATTTGAAGTTGTCAGTAGCTTGTTTCAGGAAAAGGAATCAAATATTTAAAGTTCGTAGTTTTGATGAATTTTCAAGAAGGAAAAATGTTCAGATTAAATCATCGGACAGAAAGTAATATTCCAAAATATTTAAAAAAATTCATAGAGTTTTTTTTTACATAAATGTTATTCGGTCTTATTCAACATGAATCAAAAGATATATTTTATGGTACTTAGCTTTGGAGTTGAATAGAATTCTTTGAAATTGCATTGCTCTCATTAGAGGCTGATAATGTATCAGCGTGTAATTTCACACCGCCGTTATCCAGACGCGTGGAACTCTGGCTTTCTGCCTCATGCTTCTTTTTGCTTTTTCTCTCTCTGTCTTGATCCAACTTTCTCTGCTTATTTATATAAAAAAGCCATTTTACATCGGCTCGTTACTTTTTTCTCAGCTTGTAAGCCGCTCCCTTTTCCATTGGTAAAAATAAATTTTCACATAGGCTCGTTAAATTTTGCCTTGGTCTTTTCTTCAGCCTGAGGCCAATCCTTTTTTTATTGGTCAAACTAAATTTTCGCAAAGTAGAGTAAAGAGAGTTATTTTTATTTTGTATTCACTACAGTTTTACTGTTGAAAAATTTATAACTTAAAACTATATAAAGCAGAAACCTTAACACTAAAACACTTGATGTAATAGGAAAATGTGAGGCGGGGACATTTTTGAACACCAAAACCCAAAAACTTCTATGAAATTATGACGTGGACTGAGATTTTTTTAATACCCCACAAACCATAACTTTTTAAATATGAAGTGGATTTAAAACGCCTAAAGCTTATATTTAGTCTGAATTTTTGAGAATTTTAACTTTCAAATTTTAATATTTATTGAGTTAGCGCAAAAGAATAAAATCCTTGTTGCTTCATATAATTTCTATAGCCATAATCTTAGCCAATACACTTTGTCCACTCTTCCTCTGCACAATTTTCTGTCACGTTATCAGACAGCGGTTGTGCAAGTTCTATCAGCACAGCTGACAGTTGAGGAAAGTTATTAGAACACCAATAGTCGATCCTTACTTGAGTTTGATTCTCCACAATTATCTATGAAAGCAGAAAAATGATATTTAAAATGTCAAAATCAGTGCATTGTTAGCCTCCCCTTAAAATTATTGAAAGAAAGAATTCACCGATCTTCAGTTACTAGATTGATTAGTGCTTATTTACTCCACACTGCTTCGTAAAAAGCCAGCCAATTGTAATTAATGATTATCACGTACAAATTACGTTTTCGTGATTAAACTTGTTAGTGATGACTTAGAAATTAATCTCTCTTTTCAACGCCAGCGCCCCCTTGTGGAATAGCGTGACAAGTAATCTTCTATTGGATGTCACAATTGTTGATGGTTTCTTTTATTGAGTTTTAACATATTTTAAGGTCTGCTAGATTGGTCTTTTGCAATTTGCTTTCAATGATATTTTAAATTAAGATTATTCTTTTGTCCGAGCGATACAAATATTCACTTGTCGTTTACTGTTTGGCTTTTCGTATTATTAAAACAAATTTTCTCTATCATAAAGCATAAAAATGTCAGAGGCGGGCGGGGGTATAAGCCGGTGAGTTGAGATGAAACTAAATCAGAGTGACATAATTGAAAGGTGATCATTTGAATTAGAAGAGAAATTGGCCTGTTTTTAGTAGTGGAGATGGTGTTGCATATTACATCTGCGCTCAAGGCCCGATGTTAGAACCGAATTAAAAAGCAACATTTAAAATTGCTGATTATTTAGGCAAACAGGTACTCCAGACTTCGAAAAATGGTTAAACATAATATTTATACTCAATTTCAACCACATCTACTCCGATGAGGAACGAAACCGAGAATAATATATATATATATATATATATATATATATATATATATATATATATATATATATATATATATATATATATGTATATATATAATCAAGAACTGATAATAACTGATACAGTAGTTGAACAAAAATAACAGAATAAAAATGATCCTCGGACAGATTATCTACAATTTCGATCGTGATATACGCTTTATCTGAAATTTGGAAAAATACAATAAAAAATTAAAAATTCAGTTGAATTCAAGAAAATTTATCTGTGTGGGTATATATGAAATATTTTTTGCTTATTACATTGTCTAAGCATCTGGTAAATATGAGTGGATTTGAATTAACCAAAGGGATTTAAATTCATTATATGAAATTTAAATTACAATTAACGCTATGTGTGCGTGTGTTTAACTGCCTTGATCTAATTTAAAAATCAACGATGAATCAGTCGCATCTGATATCAATGATAATTAAAAAATAATCAATGACAACAAAAGAGAAAAATTTACTTAGTTTTTTTCTTCTCTTCTTTGAATTTATTCTTTGCTCGTGTTGTTTACAAAGCAAGTAAAAACCTTACATTAAAGTTTTAAGGTGAACATATTTTATTTCCTCACAAATTTAGTTTGAAAACGCCAAAACTGAAACGAGTTTTACTAAAAAGCCAAAGGAATTAAAAGTTGAATATTTTGAGACTAAAAAACAGTGAATGCTCATAGGAATTTAATTTATCGGAAATTAATTTATCAAGTCATGGAAGATTAAAAAAATTAACTAGGTTTTGTTTCTCTTAGATATTTTGATAAAAATCATTTAGTAAAAAACGTCTCCAGTCGCTTTGACACTTGCTCCCGCCATGAAGTAAAAGGTTTATTTAGTCTATAAAAAAAAAAAAAAAAATCAAACAACTGTTATATCGAAAAATGAAACCGTTACACAAAAAATATTTGGTCATGGCGGTTCAAAAACATTATCTCGGATACAAAATGCAAGCATGAATTCGAATAAATGACTGAAACTATTAAATGGGCCACTATTTTTGTGACAAAGTTTTGAATGACTTTTGATTTCAGACACATTCTGGATTGTAAAGAGATGCGTCAAGATTATATATAATTCTAAAAAAAATTATGACCATACTCAGGGATTGCTGTGAAAGAAAGAATTTAGTGTCAATATATTTGCAAGATAAGCACACTAATCAAAATTCTGTAATAAACTAAGAAAATATTTTGTGCCGCTTCAGTGTATGTTCTACCGATCAAACACCACATTTATATCCTAACGGAAGGGGAAAAGCAAAAACGCACCGAGATATTGTTTTCATTGCTATTATTATTATTATTATTATTATTATTATTATTAGAAATTTCTTCGGATCTATTTATAAAATCAGTTAATAAGATGTTTTCTCCCTTTTTCTTTCCTTTTCTAATTCTATTTATCTTATGTTAATCAAAAGACCAAGTCTTGATTCCACTGAGACATTTCACTGAAAAGCCAATCACATGATTTTTTTATCATGTTAAAAACTCGACACTTTCTTCCTCAATTTATTGCTGGTTTCCGTTTTTCTTTCTTTTTTTTTCTTCCTGTTTATCTCTTCTTTCTTTTCTTTCCTATATTGTTTTTCTATCTTGATTTTTTTTACTTGAGAAGGAAAAGGAGTCATTTCTTTCCCCATAGCTACCATTCACGCACCCACATCACCTGCATATCCAGTTGGAAGAAAATCAGATCACTGTCCTCCGACCTTTGTTGTTGCGTTAACATTTCTTTTCTTTTCTTTTTTTTTCTTTTTTTTAAATAATAACGACCCCTTTGTGTAACAAAAGGAGCGAAATAATGCAATGTGATGAAACAATTTTTTGTCGATTTGAGAAAATAAATAAATATAACGGATTTCGAATCGTATTGCAATGTCGAGCCTAGTGGTTGTCTTTGCATTTCAGGCTTGAAAGTGATTTCGTCGCAAGTCCCCGGATGCAGTTACGTTCTTCTTTGGTAATGAAATGAACATTGCTACTTGATAATTTTTTTCTTCTGTCATTTGAGATTCATTGGAATTTGACAGGCAAACTGGTTATTTATAGATTTTTTTTTTTTTTTTTTTTTTTGGTGGAGGGTCCTTCTTTCTTTTTAGTTTCGGTCCACTGTCTTATATAAAAAAACAAGATTTTCTTTTGTTTTACTGGTTTTTCTTCGTTTATTTCTCTCTTATTTCTTTTCATTTATTGTAGCTTTTCTTAAAAAGCTTCTTTTTCTTTATTTTCCCTGATTTTTTTTTTTCAATTATTGCTTTTCTTTCGTTACCATCTGTTTGGTCTTCTGCGTCATTTTCTTTCTTCCCAATATCAATGCGCATATGTTTTTCCTTTCTTACTTGCCACTTGCTTGCATTCCCCAATTCTGACGAGATGTAATTTCGTTAATTACCTCCGATGCTTAGTTCACTTGTCGCTCGAGAATTGAGTTTTATCTTGTTTCGTTTTTTTTTTCTCGCCATTCTCATCTTCCTTTCCGTGTTCTCTGAATTTTATGACACACCTTCTTTTTTGCACTTTTACAACATCACTTTCTCCTTCCCTTGTCCTCTACTTTGTTCTTTTCTTATAATTATGTTTTCAGTTAGTTTAATGTTTGCGCATAAAATAGATATTTTATCAGTTCTCTTTACTCCTTTTGTTTCTTTTTCGATATTGTTAAACTTTAATCTTCCTTTTTTTTATTCTTACTTCGCAATTGAGATTCCTTTTTTTTACTCTTTCATTTTTTTCACATCTCTTTTCTTTATCTTTATTTTCATTTCTCATTTTTGTTTTCTTCATTTTCAAGAAAGTTTTACTGATGTTGTTCTTTTTTCTACATATCACTTTACAGCAGCCCTTCTGATTGTGACCTTTTAGACGTCCTTTTGTGTAATAAATATATTTAATGTATACATTTTATACTTATATTTGTCAAAATTGTCATTTCAGGAACATACACACACAAATCCGGGATTTGAGTCTATCAACAGTCACGAATACAATTTTCATCAATAGCAATTTAGTTACTGAGAATGTCGATCAGTGTTCAATTCTGGGTACAACCATTCTCGATTTTTTTTATAGTTTTAAGATCCTGTCTATGCCAAAAGCAAATTTTCTCTTTTAAAAAATGTGCATTAGTATGCCATAATCAGGAATTGATTAGTTATTATTGATCATCCCATTGTAGGTTGTGTAAAGTTACCTTAAAAAAAAAAAAGAAGAAAAGAACGAAAGTTCGTTACAAATGAAGTCTCGCAGTTGTTTATATAAAAAATTATTTAATGTAGTTATAATATCTTTGAAAGAAGTTCACATATACACATTTAAAAGGGAAAGATAACATACACATATTTAGGAGTGTTTAATAAAAACCTTTTGAAAGGAGAAAGTTATGTACACACATTTAGATGTGTTTAAATAAACCTGTAGCGTACCCCCTGGAGGGGGGCGCGATATGAATGCGCGGCCCGAGCGTCCCCGTATCGCAAAGGTGATGAGGTCACAAGAGGCCCGCTAACATTTCTCGTATCGAAGACGTTAAATCTGACAAGGTGAAACAACACAGACGACAGAACGACGATATGTAGGATTAATGCGAATTTATTAAAGAAGGAGTAATGGTGGTCGGACTGGTCGAGGTGCTGACGTTCCGGTCGTGTCGACGGTTGGAGTCGGGATGCTGACGTTCCGGTCGCGTGGACGGTTGGAGTCGGGATGCTGACGTTCCGGTCGCGTGGACGGTTGGAGTCGGGATGCTGACGTTCCGGTCGCGTGGACGGTTGGAGTCGGGATGCTGACGTTCCGGTCGCGTCGACGATGGAGTCGGGATGCTGACGTTCCGGTCGCATCGTCGGTTGGAGTCGGGATGCTGACGTTCCGGTCGCGTCGACGGTTGGAGTCGGGATGCTGACGTTCCGGTCGTGTCGACGGTTGGAGTCGGGATGCTGATGTTCCGGTCGCGTCGACGGTTGGAGTCGGGATGCTGACGTTCCAGTCGCGTCGACGGTTGGTGTCGAAACCTCCCGTAGTTATTACGACAGATAGTATACGGGGAAGGTTGGTTGGTCGTCACAGAATGATCGCTGCTGGTCGTCGTAGGTGGTTGCTGCTGGTCGGCTTGTCTGTTTTCCAACTGGACGTGTCGGGAAGGGAAGAGAAGCTGGCGTTGCGATGTTGTTGGGCATATCGAATATCCAGTGCTGGTGTTGCGTGTCTGCTGGTCGAGTCCGATATCGAAACCTTCCGCAATAATTACAAACGTAGTGTACAGGAAAGGTTATGGGCGACGTGCGGGCAGCCAGTAGGGATGGAATGCCGAGAGTCGAACATGGGCAAGGAGCCAGAAGTGAAGTAAAGAGAGAAAGAAAGGTTTCCAACTATCGTCAAGTGGTTTATTTTATTATGCAACTCGAGGGGCGTTCATCATTCTGTAAATAAATATATGTAATAATTCTGCTTATATATAATTATTGATATTTTTTAAAATTCACATTTCCAAAGATTGCCATGGATTGTCAGAAAGCGATAATCTCAAAAGAGTAGAGGAACACAAGTTTGGAAACTGCGAAAAAGATGAACAGAGATGAAGACAGATCCTCCAAACAAAGTTAATATCGTTTTATCATCACCACCTCAAAAAAAAAAAAAAAAAAAATCTGTGGTTAAGAATGCCGTTAGAGATTTGAGAAAATTAAAAAGGTAATTAGGAACATTGTTTAAAGGCATGAAAGTAAACAAACATTACATAGGTAAATGTGTAGATTATTTGAAAACTGATTTCTCAGCAGTAATTTTTAGTGATGAATTGACAGTTTAAATAGAGGTTTTGTCCTTCTCGCATACAGTAAAAATGAAACAATACGGCGTATATATATACATATATATGTGCGTGCCTGTGTGTGTGTACGTGCCTGTGTGTGTGTGTGTAGTTTATGCATTTTACCCCAAGCAAGGCGGGAGTGCCACTAGTACGAAAGGGGTTACAGCGAGAAAAAAATCTTGGTAGGTGTATTGAGGAAAGGATAAAAGGAACAGTGATCAAGGCATCAGAAGATGTCAATTGATATTAAATTTAAATTTTTGAAGATTATAGTTATCAGGGGAGCAAGTAAGAAGAAGGGAGTTCCACTGACGGGAAGTGCGACCGAAGAAGCTGTTGGAGTAGAAAAGGTGGTTACATTTAACGGTTTCGACAGTAAAAATGTGGGACCGAGATGCGCTCAGATTCATGTAGTTGGAGCATCACTGAAAGTTGCTCGTCATGAAACTATTTGTAGAAAAGACAGATGAAAGCCACATCACGCCTGTGAGAAAGTGACTGGAGTCGAGATGCCAAGTCAGAATCGATTACATTGCAGATCTTTCTTTGGATTTTGTCGAGAACCTCGAGATGAACACCAGATCATATATGGCAACACTATTCAATGCATGGACGAATGGAAGATTTGTAGGCGTGGAGGATGGATTTGGACAAGAAAAACCTTCTGGCACAACACAGAGAACCAATTTTCCTTGCGGTAGATGCAGCTATTGATTCAATGTACTTGTTCCATCTCAGGTCAGTGAGACCAAGAAGGCGCAATAAGACGCTCTCTTGATGTCGAGCATCAACCAAGCTGATAGGAGACAGAGATGTTTTTCTATGCTGGTTAAATGAGAGCAGTTTCATTTTGGAGACATTCAAATTTCTGAGCCATTTCCTGCCTTAGTCAACCACAAATTGGACGTCATTTTCGAGACAAACAGCCATGTTAACTTTATCAAATGAGTAAATGGTAGTGTCGTCTGCGTATGAGATAACAATATATATTTTTAAATATCAAGAAGAGTATTGGGGTAATTGTATGACAAAGTGGGAAAGTTTACTTCTGATGTGTTTTGTCCTTTATGACTTCATTGGACTAAATTTGTTATTTTGGTCAGACTAAGCATGCGCTTGACACAGAGGGGTACGGGGAATTTTAATTATTTTTTTTTTATCTAGCCGAATTCATTTAGAGTTTTTCTTTTTCTTTCCATCACTTTGGTAAGTAATTATTCCATACTATGATCTTAGAAGATCCCCCAGGAATGGTGAAATGTTGTAAGAGCCTGGGTGCAAATATATATATATGTGTGTGTGTGTGTGTGTGTGTGTGTCTATGTGTCTGTTTGCGTGTGTGTGTGTGTGTAAAACAGCAATAAAAATGAATATGGAAACATTTTTAAAAAAATGGCTCCAAATTGATGTTATAGAACCCCGCCAAAATCAGGCCAGACGGTTTAAACTTTCCGTGATAAAATCTTACAGAGAATGGGCTTTGATATCAAAAACCAGCCTAATTTGAATTGAAAACGAGCGCTGTTTGACTCTTGAAATTTTAACCAATGGGGATAAAATTATAGGCACCCTAAAGAGCTGATTTATGAGCAGGTGTGTTTGTGTATATTAGAAGGGAAAATAGACCACATTTAGGCGAAAGTCTGTCATCTCACAGAAAGGATTGACCGTACCATACGTGTAAAGTGCGCTGCCGCTATTGAAAGGATTCACCATATCTCATGTTAAGGCAGTCATCTGGAAGAAAGGATACGAGAATCCGTGCGACTACGCAGTGACCTGGGATGATAAAAGAATACTACTACTACTATTAATGTTTCTGTTGAAAAAGAAGAAAAAAGTAAAATCTAAAAAAATTATCTTCTAAATTTGATATGCGAATGTCTTTTTTAAAATATGAGTTTGATCTCATATAGACTTTTCTATACCTTTTCAACTTCAAAATGATAATAACCAACTTCAAAATGGACTTATTTTCAGGTAAAAAAAATTAATCAATTCCAAAATGGATTAATCAACTTCAAATTGGAAAACAACTTCAAAATTAAAAATAATCAACTTCAAATTGGACTAATCAACTTCAAATTGAGAATTAATATAATACTAATAAATTTAATATTTATTCTTTTATTTTTTACTTAAAAGGGATATAAAAAAATATAAACGTTCCTAAGAAATTTATTTAAAAGATTACATCATCTAAGTTAATTACAGAGGGAAGTAATCTCTGTATTCCAGATACGAAGTTAGTGCAAGTCTCAGGGGAAATATTATTAACTGCATCGAAGATCTTCGCTTCTAACTTGCTGAGGCGGAATTCTTTAGTAGTTAAAGTTCCCTAGCCATCACCTCTTAAAATCCCAACAAGTAAGTCTGCTATACTTCTTGTTACGTCAGCTTTAATAACTGACCAAACCTTTTCAATGGGATTTAACGTCGGACTATAGGAGGCAAGTCTGAAAATTTGGTGTTGCCTATATTCATCCTCCTCCACAACTTCTTCAATTGAAGTATGGCAAGTAGCGTTATCAATAACTAAGACAACTCCCCTTTCATAAATTTCATTTGCCTTTCTATGGCACTCCCTGGTCCATTCTTTCGCATCCTCTTTTTTGAAAGAACCTCTTTTAATTTTATGATGAATTAATCCATTATTACTAATACATCTAATAACATGGATGTTATTTCCCTTGGATCCGGCCGCGACTGTAGTGCACCTCGTGCCTTTTTTAGAGTGACCTTCTCTTCTTGAAATATGGAGATTAAAATTGGTTTCATTTTTCAAAAAAATTGGTTTCATAAAATTGGCACATTTTGGGACTGAAATTCTAATAAAGCTACTGCGTAATCCTTACGTTTCGCCTTATTGACATTATTATTGGCAGCTTCTGGTTCATAATGAACCGCTTTTAAAGTAAAGGCCATGGACTCCAAGCGCTTTCTTATGCATTCTTTCGTCACACAAACCTCATACTTTTTCGACCAACTTATTTACAATGTCTTGAAGAGCGACCCTAGGAGAGTTTTCAATTAATTCGGCCATAAAATTCTTATGCGCTTGCGTAATTTTATATTTTCTTGCTCCTCCCCTAGAGTCACTCTTATCAGCACCCTGGTCTAACCAACGGTATGCTGTTGGCAGAGGCACACCAATTGTTCTTGCCAGGTCTTTCCAATTTCCTGCTGCAGCATGTGCAGCTAAAATCTGGGCCTTTTTTTCGCCAGCCACAGTTTTCTTGAGGTAAGTCCATTTTGGAGCTGTTGCTAATTCTTCTTCAGCTTCTTTTGTAGAGGTTTCTCCAGCATCATCATCAATCATCATTTTTGCCCATACGGGACTTTCTCCTTCTACTTTTACTGTAGGCTCACCCAATGCTTTCTTGGTCTCTAAGTTGTTTGTATTTTGTTTTTTTTCTTCATCTATATACTGAAGACGATCAGTCAATTCCCTTACTCATAGGGTAAATTAATTGAAAAAATAATTTTCAATTTACCAAAAAAAATATCTCAATTTGAAGTTGTTTATTCCTATTTTGAAGTTGATTGTTTTTAGATTTTTGACATTTTCTCAATTTCAAGTTGATTAATCCATTTTGAAGTTGATTGATCCAATTTGAAGTTGATTAATCCATTTTGGAGTTGATTAATTTTTTCACTTGAAAATAAGTCCAATTTGAAGTTGATTATTATCATTTTGAAGTTGAAAAGGTATAAAATTACGAGTTTACCTTTTGTGTTTTATAAACCTGTGAGAATTTATGTCAAATTTGAGGATGCTTATTCCCCATATCTAAATATTTGTCAAAAGAACCCATAAAATCAGCTTCGCCCGAGGTAGATCAACCTTTTCTGATCACCCTTCACATTTCAACTTTCAGTCTTTGAATCTTCGTCATTTTGAACTTTTCGAAATAAGTAAATTTCTTTTGTTTTTAATGTTATATGAAAGTTGTTAATGAAAGCATTTGCTTTGCACGAACTTTGTATTTGAAAAGAACTGTTAATCTGCTTTGATAATCTGAGACACACAAGGAAAATTTTGTGCAAGGCATATATTGTAATTTGTGCAATTTGTATATGGTAAAATATTTTGTAAAAGTGGATATTATTAAAAAATAAATGTGTGTTTCTCTGCAAATTTCACTCGGTGTAAGAGTTTTGTCTTATTCGTAAGCGCCTCTAAATGCATCTGTAAATGGGAGGATGACATATTTGAAACCCTAACCTACTTTCGTCTTCCATTACTACCATTTTTTGTTCAATATAGATCCATTCAAAATTGATGATAGTGTCAAGATAAATACAGAAAATCTTTTTAATTCTTGGATAAAAGATTCTTTAATCTTAGAACAAAGAAGCTTTAAAGAAAAGTCTATATTCCATGCAATAAAATATTCTACTAAACCGTTTTCTATTTTGCCAAAAACGTTTCAAACACCCTAAATTGATGGAATTGTCAGAATCTACCTAGTCAATAAAATTATTATTATCGCCAAAAAATTGTCACAATCTAAAGCTAATTTCTGTCTTTATAACCTTCAGAAGGTTGATAAGCCGTAAAAAAAAACAACAACCAATAAACCTCACCATATATTAATCTAATATATGCAAGAAAAAAAATAATATTCACACAAAGAAAATAATAATGAAGCTCTCTTAAAAAGTACATAAAAAGTTGAAAAGTTAACTAAGTGACTGCATGAAAATCTGATAAAGGTCAACGGACGGAGTTTAACATGTTTATGAAAGATTAGATTATTTATATCTATACATTTTAGTAGATTATAGATTTTGGATAAATATAAATAAAATTTTTAAATTAAACTAAATTTAAAGTTAACTTGAGAGTGTTTGAAAAATAGAATCTGCTATCTTTTGATTTTAAATACAGTTATATAAACCAAAACCTATATTATGTATTGTTAATATAAATAAGTGTATCGTGAAATGTTTTATGGACATCGGGTGGTTAATACTAATTTTGTTGTAGAAATTTTGGTTTGCAACCTAAAACTTGATATAACCTATCTGCCAAATATTGAATTTAAGGCTTTGCTTCATATCCAAGTAAAGATCCAGATGTCAGAAGAAGGAGCAGCGCATCAAAGTCTATGTTTGAACAAAGCATACATTTGTATATTTAAATTTGCTACATCCTCTTGTGAGATTATCTATCATGTGACCTCTTGCGGTTTTATCGCTAGTTTTCAGTCATTCTCTTTTTATAATTGTTTGGCGTGTGTGTGGTTCTAGGCATCCATTCATTCGGAACCTATCGATTAAGCGATCTATCGATCTCACACTCTCCGTATCTTTCTGACAATTTGATTTTGTTCGCATCCATCAATTCATCAAGTAAAATAAGAGGCAATGGGAAGAAAGGGAGAGAAAGAAGGAAGTATGAGAGAGAGAGAGAGAGAGAGAGAGAGAGAGAGAGAACTCGAATTTGAGAGAGAATGAAACAAATAGGAAAAGAAACAGTGCAAGAGAGGATGAAAGGAAATGAGAGAAAGTATAGAATTAACATGTAGTCTACAAAGAAGAAAGAGAAAGAAATAAAGGGAGAGAGAGAGAGAGAGGGATCACAAGAAATATAAATTTAGAGAAAAGGAGATAGAAAAAGAAACAAAGTAACTGTAAGAAAGACTAATAAAGAAATGAAATCGAAAAGAGAAATATTGATTTAATATGGGAGAGAGAGAGAGAGAGAGAGAGAGAGAGAGACAGAGACGATGAAGTGATGAAGACAAAAGAAAGCAGGAAGAAAGAGAAAAGAAAAGTAGTAGTAAAAGAAATAAAGGCAGGGAGAATAAGATCTCTTTCTTGTCCCTACTGCATTAAATCAATTGACCGATTTGTTCACAGTCATTTTTAACTGGATTAAAATGCACTGAGGAACTGGCTGAAGATTGAGGGAAGTAAATCTAAATTAGAAACACATCATGAATTGTGATGGACACAATTGTCTGGGCATCTGGTGCCACTTTGGAGGTCATACAACACTTTATAGGTGGATATGGCGCCAGAATGGTACAGATTTCATCTGGTTCGCTTGATTACCTGCAATACATACTTATGTCGAAATACATTCGAGTCTTTCACATAGATATATAGAGATATATAAATATATGTCTGCTTGTGTTTTAATGTGAGTATTTACCGGGTGTAGAAAAATGTTTACTTAATATTAATTCAACACTTTCATAACAAAGGAAACTATCATCAAAGTTTGAAAGGAAGTCATTAGCTGCTCTACGTTTAAAGAACTCTTCATCACGAAGGTTTAAAACATTTAGAAAAAAATATTCTAAACATAAACTCTGTGGTGAACAAAGATTTGGTAAAATGGCGGATGTTTCTGCAAACCACAAAGTGAAAAAAAATGAGAATAAAAAACGGAGGCGAACCAAGATATGGACAACGAATTGCAGCTTCTATGGAATCTGTAGTTATAATTCATGCCTACGATATTTGATGCATTGGGATCTGTTCTAAAGACATTAGCAGGAAGATTGAAGACAACTGAGGAAGATTTGGAGCCATCAAGACTTCAGTAGCATTCAGGTCAAATTTATTGCTGGAAATTTATTATTGATTCCCACCCCAAACCTGACTCGAATGTAGTAGTAGTAGTAGTAGTAATGGACATTAATTATTCCTTTTATTTATTTCTATGTTGTTATTATTATTTCTAATTTCTGTAATACTGTGAGTGCTACTTTTGTTATTTCGTCAGTTATTATTGCTCTTATTATTGTTTCTCTGCAGTCATTTTTGCTGCTATTCTTCTTGTTTTCGCCAATCATAATTTATTGTTTTTACTCTTGCGTCTCTATATTGTGTGGTTATTATGTATATTTTCGCCTTCCTTCAAAACGTATTCCATGTATCGAATGAGTGCCGAGAGAAAAAAATGATTGATTCATCTTACATTCTCCTGCTTCCATACCCCCACTCTCTCGCTGTCAGTCTTTCTCCCTCTTTTCTTTACCCCCCTCTTTGCATTGTAGAATTTCTCCATGCGCCCATACAAACGATGTTGCTATGGTTATTCAATGATTATGACATATTCCTGTCTTCTTTTGTACATCCATCATCAGGTGAACTTACAAAATGTCCTCTTGGGTGGGTGAGATTCGTGTTTTAAAAGAAACCGTTATAAGAAAGAGGGAAAATTTTTTCGTGTCAATATGGAAGAATAATTCTTTCTATTCAAATTTAATGCCTGTGTGTGTATATAGTTGTGTATTTTATGAGAGGAGGTATTTTTTACCTCGCCACATTCAGTGAGGCCTCTGACCAGTGATCGATGGCCGATCAAACAATGTTAGATTCTGCTACATGTTGCAACCGAGATGGATACAAATCGTTAGTTTTCATATTCATTCTTGTGATGTTCGATTGAAAAATTTCTCCTCGTTTATGGTATGAACCTTTTAATCACATTTTTTTTTATTGTTTGTGGCATTGGATTCAGTTTCATGTAGAATTCGCGCGTGTTGCATTGATACGTTCCATAACGATATTAGTCTATTCATATCTATTATAATAATAATATAATGAACCCAGAACTTAAATATTTCGAAAATAACACAACCTGTTCACGAGATTTATCAATGTAAGCGAGCAATAGACTCTGCCTAGAAGATTGAAGAATGAACTCGGCGCAATTTTATGAATAAAAAAGACAACACTGAAGGCAAGTCGTGCCATTTAAGATTTTCCGATTTTGAAAGTATGCTCTAGCTAAACCCATGTGTAAATATTTAAGACAAATTAAATTTGAAAATGATAGATTTTACAGGTTTACGAGTAATTAGTTGCAACGAGTAGCGGGATTTTAAAGCGAAATCTATTTACATTTTCTATTTGTTTATTTAATAAACGTTCATATATATATATATCTATATATATATATATATATACAAAATGCACGCTCGACCATGAGATTCCAACATGAAAGAAAAAATTCCATAATGGATAAATATTCACGTTCAAATGAACGCTAAAGTAGAACTGTCAGCCATAGCATTTAAAGACAAAAGAAAACAAAAATCAATAATGGATAGCTACACAGTTTCACCCCAGATGATAATCTCAGAAAGTGATGGAAAGTAAATTAGGTAATAAAAGTAATTCTCACTGTTACAGTGCATTCCTTGTCTTATTTAATATACGGAAAATATTCGTGAATATGAAAGGATTATGATCAAAATAAGCAGACATAATATGTTTAATTTATTCAATCAGACATGCCTAAAAGAGAATTTGCTGCCTGAAAAATTTATTTCGGTTGAGCTCTCTGGGGAGGAAGTGTGGGTTTGTAAACAGTGACTATTACGGCTAATAATGCAAGACTATTCGGTAAATCGAATCGAATTCGATTAGTCACTGTGTGTTTATTTAAAAATAAATACGCTTAAATAAGCCTTAAATACACCTTCCTCCCTGCCGTGCACCAACAGCTTAGTGGTAGAATCAACGACTGACGCCACTTCAATCGGTTTTCAATCCTAGCTAGAGGCAACCGGACGTCTAGCCACACTGATGAGCAGCGAAACAGTCTGTCTGTGGATTACTATATATATATATATATATATATATATATATATATATATATATATAATGATAATACAATTGAAAATTATGAGAATTTAACTTTTTTCAGTCGAGCAGAACTTCTGACAAAAAGCGTTCAAAATATCAACTAGACTAGAGATATAATATTCAATAAATCATGAAAATTTCAAACGACTTATCAGGTTAGCCGACTAAAGAGTTTCTTACGAAATGAAGAATTTTAAATTTAGAACTTCGTTCAGCCTGGAATATAAATATGAGATCTGATAATACGTTCAAAACATGTAGCCCTAGTGAGCGTTTCGATGGTGGCTATGTATCGTATGCTAACTTTTGGCGATGTCTTTCAAAACAACATTTGGGTCTATATTAACCTTACGGCACAGTTTTCGTTCAGTTCTCAGTGACAATTTATATTTTCTTCCACGCCCAGGCAAAATTCTCTGTCGTGCCAAACTGTTTAAACTTCTTTATAACGGACTGTACCGTTAGCTAAGGGATACCTAACCGGTTTAAATAGGGCTGTAAGTATTTCCCAACTTGTGAAAGTTAATAATTCTGTGTCTCAAGTCAACGCTAAGCTCCTTTGTCTTTCCTATCGTGATCGTGTTGCTAACATAAAAATAACAATGGTAACGCTCTATGAATCACGTGATGTTCTTTGCTGGAATTATCACAAATATTCTATTGAATAAATAATCCAGAAGGCTTCACCGATGAAATGATTATGTAAATTACATACACGAATCAATCAATTTGAAACGATATTTTCTACTGTACGAATAATTTTGTCTTTTCTTATTTTGCATAATTCGCCTGTCAAATTTGTTTTATTTAACCTATTTTTCTGAAAATTGAGTTTTATATTCCTTTTTGTGCTTAATAACATATAAAAAAGCTGACATCAAACGGGCATTAGATTCTGAAAAATGGATCAAAATATTCAAAATTGATGGGTGTACGAATAATTTCGTCCTGATTGTATATATATATAAATTAACGTATTGTGTCTTACTTTGTTCAACACTTAATTTCTTATAATTTAATGAAGGGATTCATAGAAATATTTACATTGTTAATGTGCAGGATTTTTCACAAAATATCAATTATCGGAGACTAAATTTCCTTCTTTATAAGGATCTGTTTTAAACAAAATGTATAGTCAGTGTCATTGTAATGAAGACAAAATTATAAATGTTTAGTGATGTGAAACTCGCCTTAGAATTCGTTCATCCGTTGATATTGTGGGATTTTTGTATTTGTTCATTTGAAACAGATTTTAGTGCATCCAGAACAAGCCACCCATTTCATGAAATGAATGTTTTTGAAAGTCATTCGCTTTAGACTGTTATTAGTCTTCATTCTGGAATAAATGATGGCGGGCGTATTGTCGTGTATGAAAGTCATCTTCCTGAAAGTGTTTTCTTAAAAAACATAAAGGTATTTTTTTTATTTCAATACCATATTTAACTAGTCGTAGGACCAGGACATCATTAAATATAATTCTACTCCAAAGCAATACCAATGCAATAATAGCTATAATATATATATATATATATATATATATATATATATATATATGAAAATATTGTAGAAAATAGGAAAGAAACTGGTTTGGTAAATAATCCAAAGTTCCTTAGTATTTTTGTTATTATTTTTAAAAAATAGTGCTCGATACGAAAGTAGAGCATAAAAATAATTATTTATTTAAAAATATGATTCCAACTCGCTACATAAGAGGTCTCATGTTTCAAAACAAGAGCCGAAAACTTGAAAATAATATTTGAATTAACTTGAGTTAAAGTAGGCTCTGTTCCATCTTCAAGCGAAATTTTTTTGGGAATGACTTATTTCTGAAATTTACGAGTTTTAATAGTATGTTCAGAAATGAAATCAAAAATTTCCATGGTAACATCAAGGGCGGATTGTTTAGAATCGGCAGGGGAGGGGTGTTAATAATTTGTATCAGTATAGAGTTATTTTCATAGATGCCGGGTCAGGGTAAGGTGCAGGTGGCTAAATTTACGACGGAGGAAGTTTTCGCATAGTCTGGCTTGAGCGTCTACGGAGATTTATTTATTTATTTTTATTTTATTCTTTTATTATATCTCTTTATGAAAGGGATTTGTGTATATAAAAAAGCCGTAACGTTCGTTATTTGACGACTTCATAAAGGGTTATCAGTTTTTGTAGGGTATTAAAACTATGTATATCGGCTATGGATTTTAATATTTATTTTATAGTATGCGTGTTTTTAGCTAGTTATTCAGAGCGTAAGTTCGGTTGTGTCGGCAGAAAACCGTTAATTCTTGCCTGTTGTTTAATAGGTTTTTATTATTTAGAAGCTTAATAATGTGTAGTTTCTCATGGAGGCACAAAGGGCATGGGTCATCCCAAGTTTTGCAAGTTCTAGTCCTGTTAATGATTTTCCATTTTACTTTAGGTGTCCTATTTTTTTCTTTCAGGTACCCAAAATATTTAGATAGAGAGGTCTGATGTCTTAAGTTTATGTTGTTGAAGGAGCATTTATGCTGCCTCCATCTGGTTTTAAAGGCACTTTTCGTGGACCCAATGTATATCATATTATTGTTAGGGTTCTCCGTGGATGATATAGTGCATTGGTATACCACAGATTTGATGCAGCACTTATTTTCTAATGGGCAGTCTACCGGGTTTCTACAATCACATAATTTTTCTCTATCATTATCTGATTTAAGTGTAGAGTTATTAAAACTTTTCAGGTAAGGGGGTTTGTTCAGGATTTTATTATTGTGTCTTCTTATTATGCCTTCTAGATTTTCAGTGCAGCTGTAACTCAATTTTAGTGTGTTCTTATTGAATATATTACTAAGCCTACTTTTGGTGGGGAAGTGTTTATCGATTAGAGCTAAGAACTTATATATATATATATATATATATATATATATAATCCAATTTTAGATCTAATTATAAAACTGGAAAATTTTTAAAAATCGAAATCTTACAGCTACCATAATAACATCTGCAACCTTTGATAACAAGAAAAGTTAGCAATAATGACATTTCCGGATCCAAAAAAAACTTTGAATCAAAGGACCGAAATTATGAGCCGTTGCATTCATACAAAAAATCCTTTTAATTTCATATGAGGCTGGATAAAAAAAAGTACATTTCAATTACTCCTCACTTACCGATACGTTTACATTAACCTTTTTTTCCTACTCCTCCTCCTCCTCCTTCTTCTTCTTCTTCTTCTTCTTCTTCTTCTTCTTCTTCTTCTTCTTCTTCTTCTTTCCTATCATACCCAACGCCGCGCGTCTGTTTATTTATTTTTAAAAATAAAAAAGCGCTCATTAATAATTTAAAATAACTAAAGCGTTGGAAATCAATTGATCGAAACCGCCTGACGATATCGAATGGTTGAAACCAAGGTAGCGGAATCAACTGCTCTCCTAATTTTTTAAATTTAAAAGATCTACATGTTAAATTTTTATTTTTACTTTTCACATATGTATTGAGGATTTTTAATACTAGTGCTTCCTGGTCAAATCCACTTCTGACCATTAACCTTTTCAGTATATATATATATATATATATATATATATATATATATATATATATATATATATATATATATATATATCTGTATGTATATATAAATAAAAAGAAAGAACAGTAAGAGATATAATCCGGTGTTCTTATTGATATTTTTACTTTTACAAAATAGTGATCAATGTAAATTTACAGAGCATTAATATTATAAATTAACTGATTTAAAATATGTTTTTTTCGCTACACAGTAATAACTATGTTTCAAAAATGGAAGCTAAAATCTTCAAATTTAATTTTGTAATTAAATTAAAAGCATTGGTCCCATTTCATCCTCAGGCGAATTTTGGATTAACTTATTTTTAATATTTACTGAGTTTTAAAGGCACAGAAAATTCATAATTCACTGTTTCCAAGGATACAGAGAGATCCAATCATTCAGACAAGGGGTGGTAGCGTGTTCATTTTTATTAACTTTTGTTGTATCAGTTATTAGTTACGTTCGAAAAAGGTGTTATGTTTAGGTAGGGTAGGGATGTATTTTTTAACGAATTCTAACATCCGTTAAATGCATATCGTTTATTATTATTATTTTTTTAAATTTTATTGTTAACGGCAAAAATTCTTTCGGCCTTTTTTCTATTTGCATGCATAAAGATTTTTTGAGGTTAGAATACGTTTTATTTAACTACAATTTTAAAATATTTTCAATTTTAATTTTTAATAGACTATATTTCTTTTAAAACAAGTAAATGTACTAGAATTGCTTATAGCATATAAAATTATTTTTTCATATCAAGTATAAGTATGTATATTACCTGGTCACATTTTTTAAAAATTTTATTTTTAAATATTATTTAAGGAAAATTTTTGACAATGACGGCAAAAAATAGCTAATTCATTTCTCTGATCCAGTAAACTTTTATTTTTTATAAACTTAGTAATATATAGTTTCTCATGTATGTACAAAGGACATGGGTCATTTAATGGCCTACATATTCTAGCTTTTCTTATTAATTTCATTTTACTGTAGGTGTTTTATTGGATTCTTTTAAGTGCTAGAAGTACTTTGAGAGAGATTGTTAGGTTAGAATACGTTTTATTTAACTACAATTTTAAAAGACGTTTAGGGTAGAATTCGTTTTGTTTAACTACAATTTTAAAATATTTTCACTCTTAATTTTAATAGACTATATTTCTTTAAAAAGAAGTAAATGTAATAAAATTACTTACAGTATATAAAATTATTTTTCGTATCAAATATAAGTATGTATATTACCAGCTCGCACTTTTTAATTTTATTTTTAATTATTATTTAAGGAAAATTTTTGACAATGACGGCAAAAATAGCTATTTCATTTCTCTGATTCAGTAAATTTTTATTTTTTATAAACTTAGTAATATATAGTTTGTCATGTATGCACAAAGGACATGGTCATTTAATGACCTACATATTCTAGCTTTTCTTATTAATTTCCATTTTATTGTAGGTGTTTTATTTGATTCTTTTAAGTGCCAAAAATACTTTGAAAGTGATGTCTGATTTCTATATTTATTTATCCTAAATGAACTTTGATGTTGGTTGAACCGTTTTTTTTTTTAACTCATGGCTTGTGCAACCTATATAGATTTTTTTATGTTTTCAGGATTTTCAATCGAAGAGATATTGCATTGGTATACTAATGATTCCGTGCGACATTTATTTTGTAGAGGACAGTTGTGAAGGTTCCTACAGTTACATAATTTTTGTTTATCTTCTGTTTTTATTTTTATTTTTCCATTGTCTAAAATTTTTTGGTTCTGGTATAAGTATTTATTTAAGATATTAGCATTATGTTTCTTAATAAGTTTTCAGTACAGTTTTAACTTAATTTTAGTGTATTTTTTATTGAAAAGAGTATTTAGTTTACTTTCACTAGGAAAATGCTTGACTATCAATGCGAGGAATTTTTGTCCTAATTTACCATTTGGTTGTATGGAGGCGTATACCAAATTATTTTTCTACTTCTGTTTTTTCTATGCTTTCCATTTTCCGTTTTTATATAAGTCAGTCTTGGGTTTTTGTAGCCACAATCTTTTAGAGCTTTATTATAGAAATGAATATATTCATCGAAAATCTTGTCATTTTCTGAATTTGTACTTATTCTTTTTTGGATAGATAAAGGTATATGCTTAATTATAGATGTGGGGTGATTTGATTTAGGGTGTATATATAAAGGATTGGTATTGGTTTTTTTATAAGGTGTGTTTGTATTTTTCTTTAAATCTAATGTTATATCAAGGAAGTTAACTTTTTTAATTTAGTGCTAACTTAAAAATTACGGTTAGCACTAAATTAAAAAATGTTAACTTCCTGGCTTCGTGACTGGAGATGAGCTTTAGCTCTTAAAACCCCGTGTTGCTATTGGCGCAGAAACTCAAAAAGTTAAAAAATGAATAATAATAATAATAATAATAATAATAATAATAATAATAATAATAATAATGATGATAATTTCGTGGTGATCTTAATAATTATAATAATAAAAAATAATATCAATAATGTAGTCTTCACTTTATGGGGCCAAATTACTTCATTATGTTGCTAGCGTTTAGTTTTGGAGTTAGCGACTGACATGTGACTTGGACATGTAAAGATGCCATTTATTATTTTTGTCGCCTCGACTGTCCCGGCCACCGACATCGCTTCTGTCTCCATGGAATCACCGTCGTCATCATCATCTTGATTGGCTGTGAGTAAAATGTGACACTATTGATCGAACATGTCAAGCGACCTGTTAAGTTTAATAGATCTGTCAGTTTATGACATTTGCATCCGTCACACACACACACACACACATACACACACAGTGGCAGGAACATTAGTCGTTTACTCTTTCAGAATATATACTGTATGTATTGATGCGTGTACAATGCATTTTTGTGAAAGCTAAGTCCAATTTCAAACAGGAAAAGGAGATTAACATTTTTGTTCTCCTGTCTAATCAGTCTCCTCATTCATTGGCCAATGTTGTGTTAAAGTGGATTTTTTAAACAATAATTTTCAAAATAGTTGGTATTAAAGGAAAACAATGCTAAAATCTCTGATGAATAGTAATCGTATTATTAAGGCTCTGTTGGGTCGATCCTATGAAATAAACTATTTCAATAATAATTAAGAATAGCAAATATTCAACATTCAGTCAAAACGAAGAAAATTACAAAAGGTCATGGAGGTCAATAATTTTTTTAAGTTTTTGCAAGTTAGTAACATTCATTCGTCGGAAAATTGTCGTGGTCTTTCTAACTTACATTAAATGCATGGCTAATCAAGTGTGGAGAGAAAAGAGGAGCTTAGTAACTGTTGTAGAACGAAGTTAGAATAACAAATGAGCAAATATTGGAGCCGTGAATTGATATGTTTAAGATGGATTGTCATATTATGGACAGAAACGTTATTTTTGCAAATACAGTTTCCGGAATTAAATCTTTGGCACAGATAATGAAATCTATATACTTTGATTCAATGGAACGAGAATCAAAGGATGAACTGACATAGAAGATTAACTCAAAGGAGTTATGCTTCTTAGAAGATTACCCGCGATGTTAACGGTCGCGGAATTTCAGACACAGATCTTTAGTTCAAGATGCGGTTCTATGTCGTCATACCACACGATAGACCGAAGTATTATAACAGAACCAATGTCTAGATGCAATGTAATGTGTTTTGACTAGTTTGAAATGTAATTTTGTTGAGTGTGGGTTGCTTTGTTTTAATGTAGATTGTCTGTTGTCTTTAATGAAACATGTATAAATGAATAACTGCTGCCTCAATACATAATGCATATATATATATGTATGTGTGTATATATATGTATATATATGTATATGTACATATATACATATATATATATATATATATACATATACATATATATACATATATGAATGCATATACATATATATATACATTGTGTATTGAGGCAGCAATCCTTCATTTATACATGTTTCATTAAAGACGACAGACTAGGCACTACGATTAAGCTTTTTATTTAATTTATCGTGTGTTCGAACAAGTACTTTCTTTTTGGGACACAGAGTGTGTAGAAACTGTACAAATGTTCTATAATTCCGAGCGCTTTCGGCTGTACTTTTCGCCATTATCAAGGATGATTTATTTTTTCAGTTTAATTAGATGTGTGTATGTTTTTAGTATTATAGAGATGTTTTATTTTCCTAACACAGCACATTGTGGCCGTGTTCGTAGTTAATATTATTGAGTGTTTGCTTTTTCTTTTTTATTATTAAGGCTTCCATTAAGGCTTCTTTTTTACATGTGGGTGAGGTTATTATGTTTGCATTTTCTACTAGTATGTTTCGAATGGAGTCTGGTAACTATGTGTGTGTGTTTAAATTGGTCCAAATAGAGCTGTGGTCAGATGTGGGTGGAACGTAAGGCGTCTGGATAGGCATGTTATCGTGTGACTGATGTAATTATTTATGAATTCACTTTGATAAGGAACTTGAGGCTTATTTGAACTCAAGTAATGTTCGTTCGTTGTAATTTTGATTTTGCTGGTGTCTTGTTATTTTTCACGATAAGGTTAGCTGTTTTAAATTTTTTGTGGTACATAATAAATTCGAATTTTTTGTTCGGGTCAATTGGGGCAGTGTAGTCGAGAGGATGAATTCTGGTGTGCTCTTTTTAGGAATTTTTTATCACTGCTATTTTGTATCTGAGTGAGCATTCATTTTTAAAGGTAAGGTGGCAAGAGTTTCTACTAGTGTTTTTTTATATATAATCAGGCGATAAATGTGTTGTTACTATATTCTACGTGAACATCTAAGAATGTGGGTTTATTTTTTTGACTGAGTTCGTAGGTAAAGTTAAGGACGGAGTTTGTTTCAAATGTGGTCTTGAGAGTATCTGTTTCTTTTGTGTTATTTGCTAAAATAAAAATGCCGTCTACGTAGCGGATATATATATATATATATTTTAGGTTTACAGACTTTTTTTAAATATCATATTTTCTACCTGGGACATTTCCCATACTAACACCATTCATTTGTTTGTAAATGTTGTCATTATGGTCATAGAATGCGACTTTGCTTGTGCATGCATGTCGTAATTTTTTGCGTATAAATGGCGGAGGGATAGAATTATTAGTATACACGGAAATGAGGATAATGTCGATGGGGACGTTTGTAAATAAATTTTCGACGTCAAGTGACGCTATGATACCTTGGGTTGGTTTAGTAGTTTTTAAAATTTGGAGGAATTCTTGGGTGTATGTGATACTGTAATTGGTGGGTAGGTATGGAGTGATGATGTCGTTCAGCTCATAGATAGGTGTTGGAATCTGGGAAATGACTGATCATAGCGGGCATCCGAGTTTATGGATCTTTATATTTCCATATAAATATCCAGGTTGGTAATCTCCAATGATTTTTTTGATTTTCAGGGAACCGACTTCAGCGTTATTAGATGTTATTAATTTGTTGACAGACCTTTTTAGGGTCTCCTTGGGGATTCTGTTCAGTTTGGTGAATTTAGTTTGGTCATCAATAACGTTTTGTAATTTTTGTGATAATACGTTTTATCCAAAATTACATATGTATTAGCTTTTCCAGCTCGTCTGATGACAATGTTAGGGTTGTTTTTTTAGTTCTTTTGCTGCGTTTTTTAGTTTTGTTGTTAAGATATTATTGTAGTTGTTGTCAGGAGAGTGGTTTTTCAAACCTTCGGCTGCGAGGAAGTCTCTCAGGTCTGTGTGAACTGATATGTTTCCATGCGGCTCGAGTTGAGATAGTGATTGGTGTAGAGTTTCATTTTCCGTCTTATTTGTAAAGAGGTCGAATTTAGGTTCGAGATGGCAATTTGGCCCTAGATTTATGAATTCTTTTGGTCATCTGTTAATTTTATGGCTAGATAGGTTTATATATTGGTTGTCGCTGTTGTGTAGTAGAATGTTTCCTTGGTATAATTTACGTAGCTTTTTTTGTGATTATTTGTCTGTGCGTAAGTTGATGCTCATTAATGCTAGGGTTGAGGTGGTACCGTGCTTCCTTATATTCGGGTACCGTCAACGGGTTTTTTAGTACCTCGTTATGTTTGTGGATTTCATTATTTAAGTGTTGGATGTCATTTTTAGCTGATTTTATTTGTCGTAAGACAGTTTTTTCTGGATGTAGTAGTGTTATTCTCCTTCTTGACTGCTGGGTATATATATATATATATATATATATATATATATATATATGGTTGGATTGATGTGAGTTTGTGACCCTGGTTTTCACGCTTTTGCGATCGTCAGACAAACTGATTAATTTTTTATTATTCTCCCACCAACATTACTAATCACTACTAACAATTTACAATAAATATTAACCACTTATATTCTCATTGTCACCAACCCCCTTACACATTACTATCACATCACATCTACCATTACCATATAAACCCGCCATAATTATTAACGTAAACTACCCCCTCCCCCAGCATATTTAATACCACCATAAAAATAACCAATAAGGATTACAAACTGAAATTTTAGCAGTCACATATACACAATCATCAAAAAACTAAAAAAAAAAAACAAGGAAATAACCAGCTTTAAAATAATAACAAGTGTTTTTTTTGTAAATTAAAAATTAAAAATTAAAATTATAGCAATTTTCAACTATCATAATTTTACACAGAATACCTATTATCAGGATTTATACCAAAATAAATTAATACATATAAGAAAATAAAATAAAACACCAACAACCACTTTTTAGTTCAAGCTACCACCACTATAACTACATTTATGGTTTTATCATTCTCCCACCACCATTACTAATCACTTTTACCAATTTACAATAACTATTAGCTAATTATATTATCATTGTCTTCAATCCCTTACAACATTACTATCACATCATATCATATAGACCCGCTATAATTATTAACATAAACTACCCTCTCACCCAGCATATTAAATATTAAATATCACCATATAAAATAACCAATAAGGATTACAAACCGAAATTTCTACCTGTTACATATACGCAGTCATCAAAAACAAACAAATAACCAGCTTTAAATATAACAAATATTTATCCAGACACAAGTAAAAAAAAGAAAACAGAAAAAGAAAAAAGAAAGGAAAAAAGAAAACGGAAAAAGAAAAAGGGGTAGAAGATAGAGAAAAAGAAAAGAGTTTCACAAATAAGTGGGGACAGATTTTTTATGAGGTAATATATATATATATATATATATATATATATATATATATATATATATATATATATATATACAGGGGAGACGATTAAGAGAGGGAAAGAAAGGAAAAGAAAGGGAAAGAAAATTGCTAAGCAGTTAGCCGATAGGTTGACCTTGAATACTTTTCCCTTTTACCCGGACATGACGAATAAAAGAGAGGTGAATATATTAAAAAATAAACATCGGAAAAAGAAAAGGGGAAAGAAGATAAACAGAAAAGTGTTTAAAAATTATTGCAAAAATGAAAAATATAATCTAAAATCTCAACCACTCCACGTAATAATAAACTGCTAGCTCCATTCAAAGCTGACAGGTTTAACTTCATTAAGAAAATTACCTTTAAGATGTTATCTAACCAATTTCAATTCCAATATAAAATTAAAAAAGATATAAAAGACATCAAAAATTCTAAGAAATTATGGATTAAAGCTGACAAATCTAAAAATATTTACAAAATGAAACCCTCGGACTCTCAAAACCCCCTTCTCAATAAAATCACTAGTACTTATAAAAAAGACAATAACAATAGCACTATTTATTCAATCAATAATGATACTGCTAAATTTGCTAATAAATTTAATGTGGCAGACATAATGGGAAAATACTCATTAAAATGCTTATTTACTATTTAAAGACCAGAAACCTATTTTCGACAATAAGCTACAATCCTGATTAATAAATCCTTCCATGTTTGAATCTTCAATAGATGAGATATTGCATTGATAAATTATTGATTCAATACAGCATTTATTATTAAGAGGAGAGTTTTGAGAAGTTCTACAGTTATATAAATTTTCTTTATTTTCATTTCTTTTTATTTTGGGGTTTATATTTTTTGATTTTTGTATATATGTTTATTTAAGATATTATTAGCATTATGTTTCTTAAATAATCATTTCTAAGTTTTCAGTACAACTGTAACTTAATTTTAGTGTATTTTTATTAAGAATTGTACTGAGTTTATTATCTCTCGGAAAATGTTTATCAATTAATACAAGGAATTTTTGTCCTAAGTTATTTCTTACCATTTGGTTGCATAGGGGTGTATACCAAATGATTTTTCTATGTTTTCATTTTTTATATAATTGAATTTGAGCCATTTATAGCCAATATTCTTTAGAGTTTTATTGTAGAAATTACTATGTTCATAGAATATTTTCTCATTTGCTGAATTTGTACTTCGTAGAATTCCTTACAATCATAAGCCCATCGTCTCTGTACAATCCAATGTCGTTTATGTAACAGAGAGAGGTATACACACATACACACGCATGAATGCACACACGCAAATATAACTTTTATTGACTGGAAATGGAAATGGTGTTTATATATTAAAGTACAATTTGGGTTAAGATGTGTGTTTACCGATGAGAAACACGATCTCAGGGCAGGAGGCGATGTTTTAAATCTGGGTCATTAGAAAAAACAATGAAAAAATGATCTGAATAAAATTTATCGGTTAAAAATTGAAATAGAGCTTACTCAGGCTACGGGATATTTGGTTTTGTTTAACAGTATTTGTTTTGATTAAAAGGCTGAATCAATGTTTAGATATCCCAACGTATAATTTTAGGGAAGCGAGAAGAACTCGTGGTAAGTAATTGGAGAATCGGTTTAATCGGTCAAGGGATAGTTTTTGGCACTCATGATAATTGCGTGCCGGGCCAAGGGTCGATTCATGATCAACCAGATTCATCTATATAAACCAGCGTAGTTATGCTGAAGGGGGGCAGACGGTCGAGCGAGACGGAAGAGGCCAGACGAGAGAGAGAGACGGGAGAGACCGTAATCGGTCGGCACATTGCCGTCACGTGCGTTGGCACCCGCAGGCAACCATTACGGGTTGCGGCGCTACAAGGCAGACGAGAAAGGCAGCCGGGAAAATCAGTCGAGGGAGAATCCAGAAGCAGATGGTCGGGTGAGACGGAAGAAACCAGACGGGAGAGACCGGGATCGGTCGGCACATCGTCGTCACGTGCGTGAGCACCCGCAGGCGACCATTACGGGTCGCGGTGTTACAAAGAGACGGGAGAGAGAGAGAGAGAGAGAGAGAGTCGGGGAACGAGACCGTTGTCGAGAGAGTCACGAGAGATTTGCGGGAGAATTAGAGGCGGAAGACTGCCCCCTGTTCTGAGAAGTCTGTATGAGACTGGACTACTAGTCATAAGCCTACCCCAGGCGATTCAATACGCGTTTATCACACCCAAACCCTCTCTCTGTTGGGAATTTGCTGGATGTATTGCGTCTTTTTCTTTTCTCATTTATGTTAAATGTTTTTATTCTCCCTTTAACTTCTGTTCTGATGTTATCTTCTTATATAAAAGACGTCAATATTTACCCCCATTGTTGTCTGGCTTCTGCAGATATTATATTCTTGTTTTATTTTGCCACATTCTAAATTTCCTAGAGCCAACTCTCACAGACGTGTCCACATCCCCAGTCGACCGTGAACGTATGGACAACACCCCGCTTACTGGATCTAAAAACTAACACAGCGTGGGCAGCAAGCAGGACTTGACAGAGTTGAACAGTCGAAATAATCTACGGGTACTCAGGGAGCGTACAGCCAGATACTCCTAAGTTCGGTTCCGACCGAGTGGACACCTCAACCCAAAGAGGAAAATGCCGGAGGTTGAGGGACTGGGGACAAAGTGGTAGATTTATACGAATTTCATGATATGCTGTACAATAATATAATATGAAAAAACTATAAACGTCAGAACACCGGATTATAAATCTTACTGTTCGTTCTTATTATTTTAATATATGTATAAATATACACTTTATATATATATATATATATATATATATATATATATATATATATATATATATATATATATATATATATATTTATGGATACAAATATATATTTATGGATACAAATATATATACATATATATACATATACATACATATATATATATACATATACATATAAATATATATATATACATACGTATAAATATATACACATATATATTTACAAATATATATATATATACACATATATATATATACACACATACACACACATATATATGTGTGTGTGCGTGTGTGTAATTGATAGCGTCAACTAACGTACTGTGTTCCAGACGAGGTCCGCGTTTCCAGCATTCACCAAGGATCGGTTGCCTTATTTTCAAAATAGTTCTGTAATATGTAATTTTAAATCCTGTTTTAACATGGTCTATATGGGGCAGACTAATCAGAGGCTGGAAACGCGGACTCCGCAACACGTACCGAGCTATTTGAGTTCGAGTCAGAGTCGAGTTAAAAGAACCACTCTAGCGGTACATGACTCCTCCATTGGGTATCATTTGCTGGACAATCCCGATTGTGCCGCCGATTATAATGATGCATCTTTTCCATTTTGCATAGTAGAAGCTCAGTTCACTCTCTTGAGGCTGTTTACATTAAGTTTCATCAGCCAAGCTTATATAAACAAAAGGAACGTTTTATTCATTCCTTACGTCTGATCGACGGATTATGAGTAGCTTTTTTCCATTTTATATTTATCTTGGAACTTCGTATGTTTTTTTAGAGGTTAATTTATTTATGTATTATTATTATATATTTATATTTTTATTAGAAGAGATTATAATAAAAACATTTTGAAGCTTTCATGTTTCAATACTATGTATTTCTTCAGGCGATGGTAAGTAACTGGTGATTAAATGTTTTTTAAGGGAATTTAAAAAGAATTTTTTCCCGAAAGTTAATGTGAGTAAGGGCATCAGTATAGAGGATATAAGATTATATAGGGATGATGGCCTTCTGGTTGTGGGGAATTCCATCAACTTCAAAATTGATAAAATTAGAAAATTAATACACAGAAAATTTAAAAACCTAAATGTTACTATAAATACAAAATTAAAAAAGGTTAACTTCCTAGATGTAACATTAGTAAATAGTATATACTATCCCTACATGAAAACAAATACGAATCCATTATATATTTACACAAAGTCTAATAACCCTCGATATATAATAAAACATGTACTCTCATCTATAGAATATAGAATCTGTATTAACTCTGCTAACGAACATATAATTTATAAAAACTGCAATTTTTATAATAATGCTTTACAAAATAGTGGATCCTCCTATATTTCATGTAGAAAAAATAATAATGATAGCCGTAAAAAATAAAAATAGAAAAATCATTTGGTACCCATCCCCCATTTAACCAGATGGTTAGCACTGAGATAGGGCAAAAGTTTCTTGTTTTGATTGAGAAATATTTTCCATGTAATAATCCTCTAAGAAAGATTTTCAATAAAATACTGTTAAATTAAATTATAGTTGCACTATAAATTATTATATATGTGCGTATTCACACACACACACACACAAACACACACATATATATATGCATATATATATATACACACACAAATGTATATATTAATATATATACACACATATATATTAATATACACACACATATATACACACACAGATATATATATATATATATATATATATATATATATATATAAAGGGAAAGAACAGACAGATTAAAAATCTACCGTCCTTTAACATTTACTTTTTTTTGTAAAAAAAACTCCTCAATACAACATAGAGCAAAATATATTTTAATAGTATTTTTATTTCAAAAAATATTTACATCGCTACACAAAAGCTATCATGTTTCGGAGCTACTTTTTAAAATTTTCCCCTCCTTTTCTTGTCTTTTCTTCACACTTTTCTTTTTTCCATTTTTCTTTCGTTCTTTCCTATGTCTGACTATTTTTATTTCAATAATTTAACATCCTTCACTTGTTTGAAAATCCTTGTAATGTATCTCAATTTACAAGGTGATAATGACCATCACCTATATGTAATCTTAATTTCTGCTGTACGATATATATATATATATATATATATATATATATATATATTTAAATAATAATAAATGTATAAATTGTCTATTGAGAATCCTAATGTTTTTAGAGTCCATGCAGGATGTTTAAAGTATATATTTAAATTAAGTAACACCAATGTTCCTTCAGTGATACTAAACATCACATGCAGACCTCCTTAGCTAAATATTTCTGGTATTTAAAAGAGATCAATCAAGCACCAACATTAAAATGAAAATTTATAAAAAAAAAACAGGAACGTGTAGATATTTAAATGACACATATCCTTTGTGCATACATGCAAAGTCAAATATTATTAAGTTCCTGAAAAATAAAAATTTATTAAATCAAAGAAACGAAATAGTGATTTTTTGTAGACATTGCCAGTTTTTTTTTCTTAATAAGTAATTAATGAGAGCTCAATGGTAGAAACTCTGACACCAAATCGGTCGGGTTTCAGTCCTGGCTTGAAGCATTCGGATGTTTAGTCGCACTGAGGAGCAGCGAAAAAGTACTGTCTGGGAATGATATTATGTATATGTATATATATGTGTGTGTGTGTGTGTGTATTATATACATGTGTATATATACATATATATATATATATATTTGATATATATGTGTGTATATGTATATGTACACACACACACACACACACATATATATATATATATAGCCTCTTTTTTAGAGGTCTATATAGTTCTTCTAGGCAGGTTTTCCTGAGGTGTTTATGGGTTAGTGCAAAGTCTACGTGCTAGGGAATGGATTTTAGACAACTTTATGTGTGATGGTTCTTGAAATGAAGATATTGTTGGCTGTCTGTAGTTTTTGGTAGATATCTGTGATTATCTGGTCGTTTCTATTTCTAATGTATATATATATATATATATGGGTGTGTGTGTGTGTGTGTGTGTGCGTCTGTGTATTTGTATATATATATTTAATATATATATCTGTGGACATATATATATATATATATATATATATATATATATATATATATATATATATATAGTACAAGTAATACATCCCTTGGTATATACTCCAGGTGGATCCTAGTAAAAACAAATAGTAAATTTGATCCATAGAGAGCTCACTGTCTTTATTATAACAGAGCATATACATTTTTTACGGTAAAAGCCAAAATTTCCTTAGTATGAGAATAGTCTATTTCTGCCTGATCTTAAGTTCTTGTCTGTAAAGGTGTACTTAATAAAACTAATTACTAAACACTTCCAAAAAAATTCTCTGAAATAGATATTCAAGGGGAAATCAATAAATTATCAGTTACTCCTGCACGAATAATATATATGAAATTCTTATTATTTACTATAACAAATATATCTTAAGTAAATCCCATGGGAAAAAAAACTAAATTTAGCATGGAACCTGTAAATGTAGAATTAAGAAAACCTTCCCAGTAGAGGGAAGATGCAGATCCACTAGGGTGGTATACCAGGCAACCATTACTTCTAAAGAAAATATGACAAATTATAATATTTACATCGGCATCTCTGCAGGAGAATTTAAACAGAGAATTAATACACATAGACACTCATTTACCAAACCAAAATGAAAACACCAAACAGCCCATTTGAAAAAATTTTGGGAATTGAAAGAAGATGTTCTGAATCTACAAATAAGCTGGAAAAATTTTACGTTTTGCAAACACCTCCAGTAGTTTTAGAGATAGTTGCACGCTATGCTTAGAGGAGAAAATTAGGATAATAAAATAGAAAAATCAATGAAGTGCTGAAGGCAGCTATGTTCAGATCAGCCAGAAACCGAATATTTTCTACCGTAATATATATATATATATATATATATATATATATATATATATATATATATATATTATAATTTAAATATTTTCATCGCGTCACAGAAATTACTGGTTCTGAACTAAAAATTAAAATTAAAATTTTTGTTCCATTATCATACGATGTTGAATAGCTTTAGAAAAATATGGTTTACTTTTTTAAGCAAAGTAGTATTATATTTAAGAGTTTAAGTTCGAGGGGATGAGATTTAAAAATTATAAATTGGTGTTGCCTATTTTTATGAATCGGGGAACACGTCTAACCTAAGTTGGAAAAGTGAAAATTGTGAGTTAAAGGTTTGGTGTAGGTATGTAATTTCTGCTTGCCGATACGGCTTTCGTGTATGAGACGTGTCATCCTGTCTACCTTTTTTGGAACATGTAATTGGTTTTATCCTTTATAGATTATTTTTTAGATTATCTTTTTCGATTATGTTTTTGATAAAACCAATTGCACCCTAATGGAGTTCGACATCGAGGAATATTACCCGTCAATTTCAAGGGAACTGAAGGATGAAAGCAACATAATTATGAATGTAAACAAATATGTTCTCATTCATAATAAGGAATAAGTTATAAAAAATTCAGGTGACCATTTTGATATTACAATGGGATTGTTGACTCTACTGAATCTTCTGATCTTCGATTGTTTATATTATACAATCACTGCCCACCATGAAATTAATATAGAAGATATTGGATTGTATAGGGATGATGGCCTTATGTTTGTGTGGAATTCAGTAAACTTCCAAATTGACAGGATAAGAAAAGTAATACATAATGAATTTAAGTGCGTAATTTTAAAAGTTATTATTAATATAAAACTAAAAAAAGGTAAACTTCCTCGATGTAACATAAAACTTAATGAAAAATATATACCAACCTTATAAGAAGCCAAAAACCAATATTGTATATACCCACCGTAAGTCGAATCGCTCCTATGTACAATAAATCATGTACCTTCATCCATAGAGAAACGAATTAATATAAATTCTGCTAATGAAGAGATATTCAATGAACATTATATTTTTTATAATAAAGCTTTAAAGAAAAGTGGCTGTAAATGTCCCAACATTAAACATAAAAATGATAATAGAAATAGAAATAGAAAAATCACTTGGTACACACCACTATCCAACCAAATGGTTAATAGTAAATTAGGTAAAAAATTTCTTGTTTTGATTGAAAAACATTTTCCAAGAAAAAATCCTCTTAACAAGATTTTCAATAAAACACCCTAAAATTAGGTTATAGTTGTCATGAAAATTTAGAAAAAATTATAAAAAAGCACAATAAATGTAAATAAATACTTAAACTAGAATAAAAAAAATAGTGGTTCAAAAAAAAAAAATTATGTAACTGTAGGAATCCCATAAATTGTCCATTGAATAATAAGTGTCTTACAGAATCTATTATTTACCAGTGTATTATTTCATATATTGAAAATCTAGATACACGCTGAGGCGATCATGTAACTTTTCGATACATGACTGACGAAGCAGAATTTTTCTCCCGCAGTAGGTTGCCATTTCTTTCTGACCAGATGACACCCAAGGCTATAGAACCCTGTCTGTCCTGATATTTACCCATAGTTGAGGTGGGTGTGGAAGAGAAGAGGATGATTCATACCTTTCCCAAGAGTATTAGCACGTAAGTGAATATAATGGACTTGACTGGAAATCGAACACAGCTCCCAGATACGTCAATACCTCCGATACACCCACCGTGCCTCCGCTAACATAAACATTTTAATGTTATCCATAGTGGTTTAATATTGATTAAGTTATTAAATAGTTTAGTATTTGTAAATTACTGGTAATAAGGTAAGTCGTGAATTGGCTCATAATTATTTTACTTGTGATTTTGTTTGATAATAGTTTTTAATTTAAAGTGAATATATAAAAGTCATATAAATGTGTAAAATTTATTATATAAAAGTTATATAAATGTTTAAAATTTATTTTAGTTTTTAATTTAAAATAAGTATATAAAAGTCATATAAATGTTTAAAATTTAATTTGTATTCTAATATTATAATGTAAGGTTGCTATATTTAAGTAGTTGTTTTATTGTATATGGCTTTTCTTCATAAAGTAACTTTTATTTACGTACTATGTTTAATTTTGTTTGATTATGTGATTTCATTCAAAATGACATAAAGTTTAAATTGCTACATTGTATCTGTAATATGTTTCCTATCTTGTCGCGTTATATTTCCATCTTAATGTGTCTTCATTGCCTAAATTTGGTATCAATAACTTCTCATATCTTATTTTCTTCTCTTTCATTTTCCTTTGTATCTGTAAAATTTGGATATACTCCTCTCCTTTATTTTCCTTTCTTTTCTTTCCCTTCTCTTGGTGCCAGGGCTGATTTCTTACGCCTTTCTTTTCTTTCCTCTTTCTTTTACTTTTAACTAATTTCTTATTTTCTTTCCTTCCTTTTTTTATTTTAATTTGCTTTTTTTTTCTTTTCCTTTTATGTACTGAATAATTTTTTCATATATTTGTCTCTTTGCCTTCTATAGAAGATTTAAAAAAATGTAAAATGAAGTGATGTTTCATAAATTGTATTTTAAAAAACAAATCGTTTATTACCACCATCGTTAACCGTCTGACGAGACGTCTTTAGACGTCGAAGCAAATATGCTTTTTTATCGCGGCAACTTGCATGTTCTTCCAGTATAACAGCTTATAATATATATATATATATATATATATATATATATATATATATATATATATATATATATATATATATATATGCTTAATTTATTTAAATAATTATCCTATATAGACATATATATATATATATATATTTGTACTTAATATATATTATACTAAATCGATATATATATATATTTATACTTTATATATATATATATATATATATATATATATATATATTAAAATGGTCATGTGGATAATCTCGAGGAGTCTCTAATTTATGAATATCCAGGTAAAACTCCGACTAGAAAGCTGAATATATGAGAATAATAGGAAATAATAAGAAGAAAGCGCAATATAATTAAGACAAATTAAAAAAAAAATACCTTACATTTGAATTTGAGTTATAAACTTAAATTCATTCCAGCGATTAGTTTACACTGCATTCTATTTTAAACCCAAGGAATTTGAAAGCTTTTATGATTTTTTCTGTAGACTTGATGATAATGGGTCATTGTAGTTTGTTATGACAAGAAGACTATCATCTCTATATAGACTCATCTGTTTAGGGTTTATTATTCTACTAAGAAAATATCTAGGATGTATAAGTCGCTGCTTTTTTGCAAAGAAACTCGACATTGTGGACAGAATGGGGAAAATGTAAATGAAACACGCGCATATCTGTTTTTTAAAGACCACAAACAAAACTTCGATAACAACCAACAATCGAGTTTAATTAAACCCTCAAAAATAGAGCCAATTTTAGTTTCCAAAAAATATAATTAAAAATATAATTGTTTCAATTAAAGAAACATCATTTTATAACATCTGGATTGATTCTTCCGATGCTAAAAAATGGTTTCATAATATTAGATTAAAAAATATTAAAAATAAAGCCAGTTTTATAAAATACAGTATTATAGATTTTTACTCATCCATTTCTAAAGACCTTTTACTAAAAAGTAGGTATTATGCTAGGAATTTTGTTAATATTACATATGAAGAATCTGACATTATCTTAGCACCTAGAAAGCCAATATTACTTCACAATAAATCCACCTAGATTAAAAGTTCCAATAGTGGCGTTGATGTCGCTATGGCGGCTTACAACTCTGCTCAAATAGCCGATATTGTGGTAATTAACATCCTATATATTCTTAGTAGAATAATATATATATATATATATATATATATATTAAGTGTGTATATATACATATATATATGTATATATACTGAGTCTATATATGTATATATATATTAAGAATATATATATATATATACATGTATATATATATATTAATCTATACATACACACTATGCACTTAATGTATATATACACTTAAGTATATATATATATTAAGTGTATATACATATTAAGAATATATATTAATATATATGAAGTATTTATATATGCATATATATATATATATGAAGTATATATATATGCACATATATATATATGAAGTATATATATATATATATATATATATATATATATATATATATATATAAAAATAAAGGGTGTTCCAATAACTTAAACTGATTTTAAATGTGAATTAATTTTAAACGACTAATGATTTTTTCTTTAACATTTAAGTCCTTGGCAATTTCAACCGTGGAAAGATTAACAATCAAACAACGTGTTAAAGTTATCGAAGCCTAAAACGGAAATGGACGTTCAAACATAATTTGAATGAGAAGTTCCCAGGTGGCATCATCTCTCGAAATAGTGAAGTCAATTGGCCACCACGATCGTGCCACTTGACGCCTTTAGATTTCTTCCTTTGGGGTCATCTCAAAAGTAACGCCTATGCCAAGTATCCAACAACAATTCAAAAGCTGAAGGATGAGATAATAAGGCATATTGTTGAAATCGAGAAGCAACTACATAGAGACAAAAATTTTGACCATCGAGTGGAGGAGTGCCTCTAAATCCTTGGCGGATATTTAGGCGATATTATTTTTCCCACATAATTGCCATGACTTAAATAATATGATCCAATAGAGAAATAAATAAATTTCCCCCAATAACACTGATTTATTTACTGTTGATTTTGGTCCGCCTTAATGAAACACCCTTTACATATATATATATATATATATATATATATGAAGTATATATATGTATGCATATATATATATGAAATATACATATATATGCAATATATATGCATATATATATGTAGTATATATATATATATATATATATGAAGTAAATTTCTTTGAATATGACATACAAGGTGCTTTGATATATCTTTTTATACACTTTCTCATGTGATATAATAATTTATCCTTTTCGGATGATAAATTATATAAAAAACTGTCCATTGTTCTTTTTATCCGAGCGCTTTCGGCTATACATTTAGCCATTTTCAAGGTTGAAATATATTAACAGTTAACAAGAAGTAGATTGTTGTTTCTATGTATTTGTGATAAGGGGAATTGTGATATGTTCAATTGCTCATCAAAAGAACTTGAATTCACTAGACGTGAATTTTCCCGTTATCTGACACGATAGAATCAGGAACGCCGAACTTCGCAAAAATTTTATGTAAGAAATTTACAATTACTATGGTAGTCGGTCTACTGCATTTTAGCACTTCTGGCCTTTTAGTATCGACTACTACTAGATAGTACGCACCGTTTATCGGTTCTGCAAAGTCAATATATATTCTAGACCATGGCATATCGGTTGTCGGCCAAGGTTGAACTGCCAGAACACAACTTCTGCATAATTTCATCAAATTTTCTATATCGTTATCCATGTTTTGGCCAGTAGGTATAACATCTCATTAATGATTCCATCCTAGAAATCACAGAATGTCTTCTATGAAATTCTTTTAACATAATGTCTTTGTAACAATGCTGGTATAACCACTCTTTCAACGTACATCAGTACATCATTTCATAACGAAAATTCACTATTTTCCATAGCATTTTTCCCTTTTGATGTTAACTTCTTCATTTTCATTATGAAGTGGTCTTCTGCCTTAATTTTTATTTCCTTTAATGTAATGGGAAAGCTCTCGTACGGTATTATATAATACGTTGTTAATTTCATTGTCAACTCTTATCGCCAAAATTACTGTGTCTTGAAGTGGTTCACAGATTCTTGGTATTAGCTAAGACAATCCGTCTGCATGACTTAATTTCTTAGATGGTAGAAATTCCATTTTCTCATTGTAATTTAATAGGATAATTCCCCAGGGTTGCAGTCTATTCGCTGTATGTGTGGGAACAATCTTTTTAGATCCACATATGGACAACAACGGACGATGGTCAGTTTGTAGAATGAATTTTCTACCATTTGTGGAACTTTTTCATGGCAAATATGATGTCTAATGCTTCCTTCTCTATTTGGCTGTAGCTTAATTCAGCCGCAATTAACGACCTTGAAGCAATGCCCTATTGGCTTCGTTGTTCCGTCGTCATATTTGTGTAATATCACTGCTTCAATACTCGAATCTCACTTGCATCTGATGCAACCACAATCATTAATTCAGGCTCAAAACGATGACAAATCCGATGTTAATACTTTCTTAATTTCTTCGAACGCACTTTGATATTTTTCTGTTCAATTTCACTTGACATCTTTCTTCAGTGGGTTATTCAGTGGTGCTCTCAATTCGTACATATTACGTATATATGTATGATAATAGTTTGCAAACACTAAGAATTCTTGTAATTTTGTTATATTAGAAGGAGAGAGCATATCCTTTATTCCGAACGCCCTTGAAGGATCCGATCGTCTACCGTTCTCATTAATAATTTGCCCTAGATATTTGAGTTTGGACATAAATAACTCACATTTTCTTCACTTATTTTAAAGCCATATTCTTTGATTCAGCATGTTGTTTTGCTTTTAATAAGTACGTCATCCAAATATGCTTGAACACAATCTAAACCAGCGAGCATGGTTTCCATTATCTGTTGGAATATGGTTGGTTCTACCTTTACACCGAAATGAAAACGGTTGAATTTATATAACCCTCTAGGGGTGTTAATAGTTAATAATTTTGAACAGTCTTCGTCCACAAGTACATCTGAGAGGTCCAATTTAGAGAAAGATTTACCTCCATTTAATTTAGCAAAAATTTCTCCTGAACGTGGTAACAGGTAGTTATGCTGTTTTAACAGGAAGAATAAAAGACCCATCATTGCAGTCTGTGAATGGGTGAAGCAAGCTTGGGATAATATTAGACCAGAAATTGTTGTGAAATCTTTTAAAAAGTGTGGCATTAGCAATGCTCTCAATGGAATGGAAGATGACGCATTATTTAACAATGATGATAGTAGTATTGAAAATGAGTATCAGAGTTTTGATAACGAAGATGATGAATTTTATGGATTTGAAGATGGATAAAATTTTAATGGTAACTGTACTGTTTTTCTCAATTGTAATAATTGCTAGATTTTTATTTTCTTACCTTTCGATATAATAAAGATTTTATAGGCTTGTGTTCGTTTGTTCCTGTTATTTTCCGTTTAATTGCAATCATCGCTTGTTTAACCAAAACAATATCTCATAAATATAGTCTAAGCTGTACTATTCACTAATGTTACTAATTACTAATTTTTTCATGGTTTGCCCTGCTGAAACTGGTGTGCGCCCTATACACCCGTGCGATTTATATACCGTCAAATACGGTAGATATATAATTAATTCATCGAGTCTAGAAGAATTCTCAACAAAATGCAGAAAGCCATATATATATATATATATATATATATATATATATATATATATATATATATGTGTGTGTGTGTGTGTGTATGTATTATTTATACAAAGATATATAAGACATCTACATATGTATATATATTTATATATATATATGTATTACACACACGCACACACACATGGACACACACACATACATATATATATATATATATATATATTTATTTAAATATACAACTTATGAAACATAACTCGTTTTTACATTATTGACAATTTTTCCATAGAAGGCAAAGAAACAATTATATAAAAAATAATTTTCCATAAAAGGGAGAGAAAGAAAAAAGCAGATTGAAATAGAAAAAAAGAGTAAACAAATCAATAAAATGAAATAGAAATAGGAAAGAAAACAAAGGGATAAGAAAGCATAAGGAATCAACCCAAACCACCGAGAGAAGGAAAAGAAAAGAAAAAGGAAAAGAAAGTGGGGGAATATTTTTTTTTTAAGCATTTCACCCCAAGCAAGGCGGGAAGCCACTAGGACGCAAGGGGTTACAGAAAATTTAGAGCAAGATCAGATAGGAGTGATAGAAGAAAGGATGAGGGTAGTGGATAGATCAAGGCAACTGGATATGTTGCTTGACATTACACTTGAATAGCTGGAGATTATAGCTCACAGGGAAACAGGAAAAGGGAATGGAGTTCCACAGGCGAGAGGTGCGAGACATGAAGCTATTAGAGTAGAAGAGCGGCTACATTTAGAAGTTTCGACAGTGGAAGGGGTGAGAGCGGGATGCCAGCCTCATAAGGCGCTGGAACTCATAACGTCTGAGAACCAGCGAATGCAGCTCCTCGGAGCAATTTCCATGAAAGTATTTGTAGAACAGACAGAGGGAGGCGACGGCGCGTCTGTGAGAAAGTGACTGTAGACGAGACGCCAGGGCAGGGACAACTACATTGCATATCCGCCTCTGGAGCCTATCAAGAAGGGGCACCAGACCATATATGGCAGCAATATATCCAAATTTTATAGATACAAAGGAAGAATAAAGAGAAGAAAATAAGACATGAGAAGTTATATTGATACCAGAAAATACAATACAAGATAGAGAACTGAAAATTAGACAAAAATAGAACATATGTTAGATACATATCAGCAATTAAATCTTTATGACATTTTGAATGAAAATTAAATATATAAAGTAAATAAAAGATATTTTCAGAAAAAAAAACAATATACAAACAAAATAACTACTTAACTATACCAACATTATAAGTTAGAATACAAAATAAATTTTAAAATATTTACATGACTTTAATATATTTATTTTAAATTAAAACTATTATCAAGCAAGATCACCATTTAAATAATTATAAGCCAATGCACGGGAAAACTTATTACCAATAATTCACGAATACTATCCTATTTAATACCTTAATAAAAAATAACCAAGTAAGGATAGAATTCAAATGTTTATCTAAAGATGATTTAACATAAGAGGAGTGATTATTAATATCCAAACGATTCAGTATAATATATATATATATATATATGTGTGTGTGTGTGTGTGTAACATATATGTATACACATATACAACATATATATATATATATATATACATATCTAACATATATATATACAGACACATATATATATACATATATATAATATATACATATATATATACATATACACATATATTATATATATACATATAAATATATTATATATACATATATAATACATATACATATATATACACACACATATATATATTCACATATATACATATATATTATATAGGTACATATACATTATATATATACATATATATACATATATATTATATATACATGCATATACATATATATATACACATATACATACTGTTACGAACCCCCATCTAAATTTATCATAAAAACTATACCATTGCTTAAATTTTAGAAGCATTCTAAAATAAAGATTCCAGAGAGGAGAAGTTGAAACATTTTAAACTAAGCTTTCTCTGACCCTGCAGAAGAGGGAGGGGGTCCCTGACCGCCTTCCACCCATAATGGGAAAGAGTTCGTATTTGAAAATTGACCACGTGACAAGAAAAGAAAGGAAACGGAAAAGTCAGTTTCGCCTAGGCCTATGGGCCGAAAAACCGTGCTCACGAAGTTTCGTCTAGGCTTGCGGGCCGAAAAGACGTGCTCGCGAATCTTGTCTAGGCATATGGGCCGAAAAGACGTATCCGTGAAATTTGTCCAGGTCTCAAGACTAAAAGATGTGTTTGCGGAAAATACAAGAGTTGTGTCCAGGTCTTAAGACTGAGAAGACGTGTCCGCGAAATATGTCCAAGTCCGCGGGCTGAAAAGACGTGCGTGCAGAAAATACAAGAGTTGTGTCCAGGTCTAAAGGCTGAGAAGATGTGTTCGCGAAATTGCGAGGGGAATTCATGTTTAAATGTTTATTCTTGACATATTGTCATTTTTGTTTTGGCCGTTGTTTTTTTAAATTTTACCGTTACCACATTTTTACGTTTGTTAATAAATTTATATTCCCTGTCTCCATTGTTGATTGTCGCCTATCGTGTTTGTTCCTTAATCAATATCGCTCGGCCGTGTCTGATCAATCGGAAAGAGACCCTTGGGAAAGAAATATATTTTACGAAAATTGGGTAAAATGTAAAATGTTAAAAAAAATTAAAAAAATAACACAAATTACGATCCTCTTCTGCCTCCGCTATCGATAGGGTTGAGGGAAGGGTGAGAATACATATTGTCATGGGTCCTTACCTAGATCGACAAAATGAACTCTTCCTAACGCTATATATACTACGCCTCTTAGGAGAGACGGACGGTATTGAATCGAGTCGAGCTGATAGTATGTCACTCCAAACCAGTCTGACAGTCATACTAACACCTTCCACTTCTTGTATTATTTTTCGTGTAATATATTCTTTGTTATTTCTACTGTTGTGTTCCGTGTTGTTCTTCCATGGTCGTAACCTTGAACCATAACAGTGGTGACGAGGATATTGAAGAAACAAATTCTACTCGGTGGATATAAAAAAAAAAAAAAATAAAAAAAAAACATTTTTGCTATCGGTCGTCCATAAAAGAGGCGACGGAGATATTAAGAAAAAAACAAGTTCTACGCGAAGATAAGATAAAAAAAACTTTTTGGACACCAACCATAACAGTGGTAACGAAGACACGAATTTTGTCTGTCAGCCAGAATAGAATCGAATTCTACGCAGGAAAATTTTTTCGCGCCAAGGGTCCAGAACAAACAAACGACAAAGACCTGAAGTATACACTTAGAAAAAAGGAAAAATAGTTACACCAGTACACAACTCTAGCTACAAAGTACATATTGCGAAAAGAAAAAGTAAGGGGAAAAAGTGACAACAGATAGCCTGTGCTATTATTAAATTACGGTGTAAACATGGAAGACTTTAAGGTAACCATGTTGGAACTAATGAAAATGCAATTCGAGCAGCAAAAAAAAAAAAAAAAAAAAAAATGAAGAAAGACAGACTAGACTCGATGAAAAACTATTAGAAATTCAACAGAAAAACGAAGAAAAGCAACTCGAAGTACAAAAGTTACTACTACGGGCAGTAACAAATAAAGGACAAATTTCTGAAAATGAAGCGGCATTCTCGCAATCAAAAATCGAGCCCAATCAAAAATTTCACTTATGCACCGGACGAAGACAAAACCTTCGCGGCTTACTTCAGAAGATATGAAGATTCATATGAGTTTGATTGCGGGAATTGGTCAGACGCGAAAAAAGTACGTCTACTACTGAGGAAACTAGGGTCAAGCGAATACACTAAATTCGTAGACTACATCCTACCGAGGAAAACGAATGAGTTGACTTTCAGGGAAGCTGTGAAACTGTTAACGGAATTATTTAGTACGAACACTTCACTATTCCACAAAAGGTGAAAATGTTTAAATTTAACAAAAAAGGATTGCGAGGACTATGTAACATTCGCTTCCGTAGTAAACAAACACTGCGATGACTTTAAGTTATCTGAACTCAGTTCTGACAATTTTAAATGTTTGATATTCATCCAAGGCCTGGTTTCGACTAAAGATGCAGAGATCAGACGGAGAATTCTAACAAAACTTGAGAGTGAACCAGAATTGACGCTACAAAAATTGGATGAGGACTGTCAGAGATGTATAAGCGTAAAAAAGAACTCGAAAGATATCGAAGAATCTGGCGTCGCACACGTACGAAAAGTACAATGACAAACAAGTTTTTCTCGCTCCTCAAAAACAAACCAAACCAATTATTTTACTACAAAAAGTCAAATGAAACCTCAGAAGAAACCACCACCCAGTCCATGCTATCACTGTGGGATTTTACATTGGTACAAATATTGTCCATACCGCTATAAGACTTGTCTGTCCTGCAATAAAGTGGGACATAAAAGTTCGCACTGTAGAACAAAGAAAGAAAACAAAAGCCGAGTAAGAGTCACTAGAACTGACCAAGCGGACGGGATAAATATACGAAAATACGTACAAGTGGAAATGTTAAACAAAAAAATCAGATTACAATTAGATTCCGGATCAGATTTAACCATTATTAGCTTACATACGTGGAAGAAATTAAACAAACCGACCATGTTGAGAACAGATAAAATAGCCAGGTCGGTAACAGGAAGGAAAATCAAATCTGAGGGGGAGATTATCGCAAATGTGACGTTCAACGGGATGACCAAGAAATTAAAGATGTATGTTCTAAAAAATACGGAGAATTTATTTGGGACTGACTGGATGCAGAAATTTGACCTCTGGGATTTACCGATAAATGTGTTCTGCCAAAAAGTGGAAAGATTATCGACCGAGGCAAAGAAATTGAAGGAGAAATTAAAGATTTTCCCCGACGTATTTTCAGCCGGCCTCGGCAGGTATAAAAAAAAAATGGCGGCAAAAATCGAACTAAAAGAAAATATACAACCCATTTTCAAGAAGAAAAATGTACCTTTTGCATCATTGGAAAAGATAGACAAAGAGTTGGATAGACTCGTGAAAACCGGTATATTAACAAAGGTGGAATATAGTCAATGGGCCGCACCTACAGTTTACGTGAAAAAGAAATCGGGTGAGATACGAGTATGCGATGATTTCTCGACGGGATTGAATGCAGCGATTAAAGATTATCACTATCCTCTCCCTACTCCAGAAGAAGTTTTCACAAAGTTGAACGGAGGAAAATTTTTCTCAAAAATAGACTTGAGCGAAGCGTACCTACAAGTACCAGTAGATGAGAAAAACTCGAGGTTGTTGTGCAATAAACACTCATAAAGGATTATATCAGTTCCAGAGATTACCATTCGGGATCAAGGTCGCGCCGGCGATATTTCAACAAATAATGGACGCTATGCTAGGCGGACTGGATTTCACGATCTCATACCTTGATGACATCCTGATAAATAGCAAAAATATTGAACAGCACTGGGAACACGTTCAAGAGGTTTTCATGCAGATACAAAATTACGGTTTTAAGGTAAAGGAAAATAAATGTGGCTTCTTTATGAAGGAGATAAAATATCTGGGCCATATTATTGACGAAGAAGGAAGAAGACCAGACCCAGAAAGAGCCACGGCAATAAAAAAATGCCGACTCTCAAAAATTTAGCCGAATTACAAAGCTTCTTGGGCTTTGTAAATTATTATCAAGAATTTATTCCTAACATGCACAAATTACGCGCACCCCTAAACGAACTGTTGAAGAATGAAAAAGTTTGGGTATGGTCAGATGAATGTCAGAAAACCTTTGACAAAATCATTAAGACTCTAACAGCAGATTTATTTTTAGCACATTATGTTCCTAAATTGGAAATAATAGTCGCGAGTGACTCGAGTGACTCGAGTGACTCGAGTGACTATGGTGTTGGTGCATGTATACTACATAAAATGCCGGATGAGACACTAAAACCCATCTCGCATGCGTCAAGAACTTTACTACCAGCCGAACAAAATTACTCGCAAATCGAAAAAGAAGCGCTGGGGATAATTTTTGCAGTTACGAGATTCCACAGATATATTTACAGTAGATTTTTCACCTTACAGACAGATCACAAACCGTTACTAACAATATTTGGATCAAAGAAAGGTCTACCTGTATATACTGTTAATAGATTACTAAGATGGGGTACGATTTTATTAAACTATTCTTTCTAATTGGAGTATCTTCCATCAAACAAAATCGGGCATGTAGACGGTCTTTCGAGACTAATACCAAAGAAAACGGAGCCATTAGAAGATTCCGTAATTGCAGCACTACGATATGAGGAAGATGTTAGAACATCATTATGTAGTATAATTCGAAACCCCCCGTCACATTACAGGAAATAAGAAACGAAGCAGTGAATTACGGATTTTACAAAGGAAACGAAAACAAAAATTGCAGGAAAAGATAAGCATATTGCAGACAGTTTTTCGTTATGTGATAATGTTCTGCTATATAATGAAAGAGTAGTAACCCCGAAAACGCTACAAAGGCGAATCCTCAAGGATTTTCACATGGGCCACCCAGGAAAGAACAGGATGAAATCCTTAATGCAAAGTTATGTGTACTGGCCAAACATGGATCAAGATATTATACATATGGTGGACAAATGCAAGGGCCGTTCCTTAGCAGCCAAGGCACCTCCGATCACTCATAAGCCATGGCCTAAGACAGATCGACCGTGGCCGAGAATCCATGTAGATTTCGCAGGTCCACTAGAGGGTTTCAACGACTTGATTGTGGTAGACAGTTACAGCAAATGGCCAGAAGTATTTCGTTGTAGAAAACCTACTTCCGAGACGGCAATAAATTGCCTTCACGAGCTGTTTGCTCGTTTCGGAGTGGTTGATTGTTTAGTCACCGATAATGGGACACAATTTACATATTTTCAAGAATTTTGTGAAACTTTTCAGGTGAAACACATCAAATCTCCGCCGTATCACCCAAGGTCGAACGGGCAAGCGGAGAGGTTTGTAGATACATTAAAAAGAGCACTAAGGAAAGCTTATGACGTACCAACAAAAAAGGCTTTACAACAATTCTTGCAAGGGTATAGAATTACACCGAACATTACTACGCCATCAGCATTATCACTGGCGGAAAATTAGATCGGTATTCGACAAATTACTGCCTAAACAGACAAAGCAATCACCAACGTCGTTTGTAACAAAAAGAAAATTTAGCCCAGTGGGGGGGGGGGTTAAATGTTCAAAAACAACACATCCTATTGGGAGCCAGGTACAATGGAGAAACGAATCGGGAACGTGATTTACATAATTCAGGGTCCGAAGTTCTCGCATAAAAGGCACATAAATCAGAGGCTGTTAGAGGATTCTAACGGTCTACCTCAGGAAGAGGAGGAGGTAATGGACACAATATTTGACACCTTCAATATACAAAGGCCTCAAGCAATTTCAGAACCGCGGAAATTTACAGAGCCTTTGATGATTAATCCGAAGAGGAAAAAATATTAAAGATCCCTGTGAGGTCAAAACTTGGGAGTGGGGAGAGGTGACAAGTGTCCTTACCTAGATCGACAGAATGAACTATTCCTAACGCTATATATACTACGCCTCTCAAGAGAGACGGGCGGTATTGAATCGAGTCACCAGCAGTCTGTGACAGAGAGGAACCCGGACGAAGTTTTGCCGAAGGGCAAAGTTTCGTCCGGGGAGGTAGACAGGCCCTGAACCCGTCTAGGCTGGTTCAAAGGGTATATTTTTGGCCGAGCTCGGAGAAACATACGTTAATCTCGACATTGTGCCACATACATTCCTCGTGGGGGGGGGACTGTTAAATATGTGTATTGAATAGAGTCGAGCTGATAGTAGTTCACTCCAAACCAGTCGGACAGTCTTACTAACACTTTCACTTCTTGTATTATTTCTTGTGTAATATATTCTTTGTTATTTCTACTGTTGTGTTTCGTGTTGTTCTTCCATGGTCCTAACCTTGGACCATATCACACATATATATATATATATATTATATATACAAGTATATTATACATATTGACATATATGTTATATATAAATATATATTATATATACATATATATTATATATTCATATATATTACATATATACATATATATTACATATATACATATATGTTACATATATACATATATATATATTACATGCATACATATAATAAATACACATATATTACATATATACATATATATATTGTATGCATATATAAATAATACATATATATGTATATACGTATATATTATATATATCATATATACATATATCATATATATACACATATATAATATATATATTATATAAATAATATATACATTATATATATTATATATACATTATATATACATATATATCATATATCATACATATATATTTTATATATATTACATATACACATATATATTATATATATCCATATATATCATATATATATACATATATACTATATGTTATACATACATATATACATTATATAGCCGACTACATAGGGAGAACAACTCAACGCTTAGACACGAAAATAAAACACGTTCCTACAAAAATTAGAAACCACACTTTGCCTTTGAATGGACTCGTCCCGAACACCTATAGTTCCGCCATATGGGAACACCTATTAAAGAACAGAGATTGTGCAGCCAAATTTAGTATTGACTGGTTCAGTCTGAAGTCGGACGACCGGCTGACCGGCTGATCGGTTGATTGGTTGAACTCTCTGCTTTCGGGCGGGGAGGAACCCGAAGGATTCTACGCCGAAGGGCGGAGTCTCTTTTGGGGAGGTAAACCGACCCTGAACCTGTTTATAGGGTTCAAAGGGCATATTTTTGGCCGAGCCCACGGGCTCGGAGATCCCACGGGCTCGGAGATCCCACGGGCTCGGAGATCCCACGTTAAACTGGCCTTGTGCCATATGATGCCCTCGTGGGTGGTGACTAAATACTAGTGTTGACTGGTTCAGTCTGAAGTCGGACGTCCGGCTGACCGGCTGATCGGTTGATCGGTTGAACTCTCTGCCTTCGGGCGTGGAGGAACCGGAAGGAGTCTACGCCGAAGAGCGGAGTCTCTTTCGGGGAGGTAAACCGACCATGAACCCGTTTATACGGTTTAAAGGGCATATGTTTAGCCGAGCCCACGGGCTCGGAGACCCCACGTTAAACCGGCCTTGTTCCACATGATGCCCTCGTGGGGGGGTGACTAAATACTAGTGTTGACTAGTTCACCGTGTTGTCCCGGTCTCACTCCGTATTTCATTTAAAGGTTCTGGAGGCACTTTACATCGGGTCCCGTAAGCCTTCTTTGTGCAAACAACGTGAGTGTTTGTTGGGACTCGCTGTCATTTGTTTCTAGTTCCTTTTGCATATATATATATTTTTTTTTTACAATTCCTTTTATTGTACATTTTTCTGTGCTAATTTTAAATCTCCCGTTGAAGCCTGAAGAGCGGGAGCGAAACCGGTTGCTTCACTCTTTTTTTTTTTTTTTTTTTTTAACATGTCTCGTAATATTAAGTTGTACCTACAAAAACATCTTTATATATATATATATATATATATATATATATATATATATATATATATATATATATATATATATAGTATGGAAAATAAGGTATTTCATCCCTTGCTGATTTTCTGAGTTTGCCACCTTACAAAAATGAGAATGTCTATAATTTTCAGGGTAGGTTTGTCTTGAAAATGAGAAGTAGAATAATAAAAAAAATTCTAGAAAATCACATTATGTCAATTTTCTGGCATTTAAAACTAAATATAATGACAATATGTATGTGTGTATGTGTGTGTGTGTAAGTGGATGTGTCACAGATGACTATATTCGTCGTTGAAATGAAATGAACCATTTCCATTCCGTATAAAGAAGAACAATGAAACATAAATTTTCTATTGTCCGATTAACTTAAAGTAAGTTGGAGCACATTCAGCACATTCTTTCTATCAACCATACAGTGAAGCAAAAACCCATAATAACATATCTTAGCCTAATATATTTTCAAAATTAAAAAATAAACTTTGTAACACCTACGAAAACCGTACTATTCCTTAGCTGAGACCTGATGAACTCAAAAATAATATAATGATATAATCAAGATTTGAACTTTTCACACCACCTTAAACAAAAGTTTAAGAGGGAAACTGGAATCATTACTAGATGTAGCGATAGTTGATATATGTCATATATTCTAGAAAATCTCTTAAGAGAAAAAATTATTAAATTAAACAGACAGTAACACTTTCTCTCGTGCAATGCATGTCGAATGTTTGCTGTATTGAAACGGTTAATCTCATTATTACCAATAAATACTTTTAAAACTAGTATGTTATCTCTCCACAGCAGGGTATTTGGAGACAGAGAATAAGCGAAAAAAATCTTAACACCATAATTTGACTAGACTTTATCCGATACAGAATTTGTCTTTGATGCAAATTAAAATCTGTCGAATATTCCTCATTAGGCCGAGCAAGCCCTACATTCCATGACATGTTGCTTCCATCCATCCCTGTTGTTCATTGCATTTGGAAGCTCATCCATTTTGCATTCAATGAGAGGCTAAATGTACATCTTTGGTCGAGCTTGTGTCCTTTTTCCATAGTATGATATTCCATAGTATCCAGCAAATCTTAGTTTTTGTTGTCGTATTAATTTGCTGATTGCAGGTATGTTGCCGCAGTGGTCTTTCTTTGTTGGGTGATCTTTCCAGGATTTGTTTAGTGTTGTTTGTGTGTAAGCCCCATCTAAGCGCTTTTCTAATTTGGCTGTTATTGATCAGGTTAAGGAGCCATATACAAGAACGGATTCTAACCACACTGATAAGCTCTGATACAGTGAAACATTCTGTCTGTGGATGACAATATATATATATATATATATATATATATATATATATATATATATATATATATATATATATATATAAACTTTAGGGGGGCTTTTAGTTCCGAGAAAGAATTTCTTTAGACTAATAAGATTTTTACATTGTTCGGACTATTGTCTTCATCTTTGTCACCATATTGTAGACTGTTCTATGGTAAACATGGCACGTGGAACTAGAGCAGTGAGCAAAATAAAGGGTTCAGTTCGACATTCCAACCACCTGAAGAAGGCCGGGGCGTACAACGGCCGAAACGTTGTAATAAATATGGCGACAAAAATGAGGACAATAGTCCGAATAAATTAAATAGTGTACATAATACCACATCTCAGAAATATAGGCAGATACTATAAGATTTTGATGAAAAGAATCAGTGTCAGATTTTTATAAATAAATTGTAGAAAGAAAGGCACCAGGGATTGAACACAATCAACAATGATAAAGTTGACATCGAGATAGAAAGACAACCAGCTTGAAATTTCAATTTTAGCCTCTTCTGTATCTAGAGGTTTAACTTAGCTAATCTCATATAGCATTTCCTCGCTTTCGCTTTTCTTTTATCGTTATAGTTTTTCCTTATTCCACTTTGTAACAGCAGGTATTTTATGAGGAAGGGCTGTCTGATTCTGGACATAGATTTGCAGTAGAGGATTCCGCTATTAGTGCACTTTCAATACATTTTCGGCTTAAATTATTTTCTCTTAATTAAGACTGCATTCTTTAAGCTGAAAACCTTTTGCAATGAACGACTAAGGCATTGGGTGGATTCTTATCTGTAAAAGATTTCAGTGGACTGCTACAATCGACACTGCGACCAAAAATAATCATATTAATTACTGAAAGATAATGGAAGTGCGGTTAAGTTTATTTTATTAGCTGATTGGAAATTGACCTACACTTAAGGATTCTAGATTAGAGATGCTAATGCATTATTTCTTAAAGCGTAAAAAAATATGAAGATCTTTCAATTTTTTTTTAGATTTTTGAAATCAAGTGGTATGAATATATTTTATGTTGGCTTCTGTAGAGGATCAATTTGCAATGAATTTACCTTAGCTAATTAGACCCTCTTCCCTATTAAATTGTATCAAATTTGATATATTTTTTTGATATTCGTGATCTGGAGCGCTTAATATATATATAAAAAAACTTTTCTGGTCGCAATGTCTATTGTACAGCTCTAAGTTTTCTGTCATGCTCCAATAATCTTATTTACATCCCTAGATATCTCACCTATATATTTATTGGCATAGTACTGCAGTTTGTATTGGAAATTCATGCTTCTGAAATAATATTGCTATTTTTTCTTGTGTGGATTAAATCTCATTCGTTTTTTTTTCACTAGTTTATATTTCAAATGTAATCGTTATTGAGTTGGTAGTATTATGTAACTAACTATCATGATTGCGTTATTTTCTTTTTTGTAATGTAAACTTTCTTCGCGTTATAAATTAAATAATTGGGATATTGGAGGAGTTTCAGTGTCTTTCACTTCGTGTAAATATTGAGGGATACAAATTCTAAGTGTTCTTAAGTAGAAACTTTTGATTATCCCGGATTTGATTTTTTTTGCTGTGGTGTAAGTGGAAGTTTATGCCATCATTTTTGTTAGTTGATCTTCAGTAAACATTTAATATTACATCATTATTCGTGTTGTAAACTATAACCAATTAGAAGTATTCATTACTATTTCTCTAGTAGTTTCGTCTTGAAGGTTAGGATTTACCAGGGTGCCCACGTTGCAACCTGATGTAACACAAGGTCGAGTTTTAAAGTGGGGCTATTGGTTAGGCCGTGCAAAAATTCCTATCCCCCCCCCCCACACACACACACAGACTCGGGACGCCTCACGCACTAAGCAATAATCCCAGCTTCCTCTTGAGGGAGAGATACTTCTCCCCCACATTTTTTGACAATGTAAATTTGGAATACTTTAATACGGAAAAAGAAGAAAAGAAATTCAAAAACAAAAAAAAAAGTTAATTAAACTAAGAGTCGTTTTGGTTCTTTGGTGATTCGCTTAGAATGCCTTAGAGAATGGGGGGAAAACTTTTGCAATGCTGAGGCTGAGGCTAGTGAAGTTACAGGTTTCTGAGTCAGCTCCTTTAGTTGAATCACTGGACACTGGTTGTGGTACATTATCTTCTGATTTTTGTATGTTATTTCCACCCGAATCCAGTAAAAGCCTATTTGAAACTATTGTATAATGATTCCGGTTTGGAGATTGTCATTCCCTCCCCAGCAAGAGCGAAGTGGCATAGAGAGAAAAAAAAAAATTTTCTTTTCCATTTGGTAATCTAACAAGAGTGAATCAGCTCAACTTCTCGCACAGTTTGTACTTGTTCTGAACGTAGTTTTCTCAGGAATCGTCAACCACGAAGGGAGAGATCTTCCGAAGGAAGATTTTCCCGAATAAGAAAACATCCGTTCATGAAGAGTAGAATTCATAGCTTTACACAGTAAGGAACGAATCGAGTCTAAATCATCAGAAAATACGGTTTCCCCATTTATGCCGAGGTAAACCTCTCGATTTTAAGACTAAGTTGATCATCCTCCACAGAGTTCTGTTGTCTCTTCACTTAAACGTTTTCCCGTTGGTTGTACGCAGTAGATTTACTAGTAGCTATTCATTTCTCTTGAAAAAAATCTTAACTCCGACATAAAAATAGGTCTTCTATGAGAGTGTATATAATTTGTCATATCAAATATGCAAAATAATTTACTTAAGCAAGTCAATAAAGTTGTAGCGTGCATGTCCCTACACGCAAAGGCGAAAGGAAAACTATATTCATCAATGATAGTCAATAAATATGTTTCCTTCTCGATTTGAAGGAACCGATCCCTTGAAATCTATATTCAATCTTTCGGAAGGCTGAATGGCTTTGATTAATTTGTCTCCTCCTCTCACAAATCTTGGCTATGGCACACACATACACATTACATTTTTCAGTCATTCTTTTTACTACTTCTGTTGAATAGGGCACATTTTTCGACCTGATAAAGTGCATCATTCTGGATACTCCAAGATGACAGATTATCATGTAATTCATTAAGTTTAATAAGTACGACATAAGCGGAATGTACTCTCGTTAACGCATCTGAGCATGCGTTTTTGAGGCCAGCAATGAATTCAGCCGTTTTTAGTCTTCGAAGATTTATGCTTATCGAACATGTAGGATAGAGCTTCTGAGAAGAATAAAAGATTTATCTTTCAGGTAATGACTTCATTCCCTCATTCAATGATCGCATTAGCTTCTTTATTCACAGGTGAGTAGTTTCGTACCGATAGCTTTAGAGTTGTGAACCAGAATGCAACAGGCCTGCCTTCATGATTTGGCGTCGCAGCTAAGCTTACATAGCTAGCATCAGTTTCAATTTCAAGAGTTTTTTCCTTCGGCTATAATGTATATCACAGCTCTTTCTATTTCCCTTTTCAAATAATCAGTGGAATCTTTTATTTTAGCAGGTAAGAGGAATATAGTGTTTATTTAGCGCGTTAATTTTTAATGAATAGTTTGGGATTCCCCTCTGAGCCTTTATATTGCCTAGAGGCGAGAATTTTTCGCAGAGGTTTCATCCTTTCAGGGTCTGGTCTATCGGCCCATTTACTTCATAGCACAGAGGTTTTATTTTAGTTACTCTGTAGACACATTTATTCTCATTTAAGGTGAGACCGTATTTTTCAATCAGTTCTTTGAATCTTGCCAAGTTAGTGTTATATTCTATTTCATTAATCAATACCACAAATGGTCACGCCATCTATATACGCGAAAATACCCTTTAGGGCTTCCTTTTCGATTATTTAATCCAAAATTCTTTGAAACCCAGCCACTCCATCTGTGGTCTCAAATGGCATCCTTTTAAAATTATCCATTTTACCACCGGCTTCAAAAGTCGCGTAAGGACGGTCTGCTTTACGTAGAACTTGATGATATACACTTTTTAGGTCTAGTTTAGAGTATATACTATACTTTACTATTTCCAAAAATATCGTTGTAATCTTAGAGGATGGGCATCGTTTAAGTTAAAACAATTTATCATTTGTGAATAATCTATGACTAACCTTTTTCAGTAACCACTACTTGCGTTTTCCACGGAGATGTATTGGGCTCAATGATATTTGAATCCTATATGTTTTTTTTTAATTTCCTTCCTAATAAATGCCCCCTCTTCTTTAGATTTCACAGATATATGTCTATTGTCAAGCAACAGATTTTCAAACAGAGGCCGGTCTTGTGGAGTGCGTGGGCCCAGTGGGGTGAAGATACTGTGATAGAAAAAGTATTCACTACTATTTCTCTTGTAGTTTTGTCTTCAATGTTAGGATTAGTGGTGTCTACCAGGGTGCCACGTCACAACTGGATGTGGCACAAAGTCGAGGTTTAAAGTGGGTCTATCAGTGACACCGCGCAAGAATCTCCAAGCTTCCTCAGCATTCCACCTTTTGGGAACGTCTCAGGCACCGGGGTATAAACCTACTCTCCTCCCGAGGGAGCGGTATTGCCAGGTAGGAAAGCCCCTTGGAGTTTGGGCTAATATTCCAAGAATACCAATCCCAATCAAAGATTAGGGTTAGTTCAGCCTCCATCTCTATCAACTGATATTTATATAGTGGAGATTTGCATATGACTACAACAATCCATACAGTTTAACATATCAAGAAACGGTAAGAGTGTTATCTCCTCAGCTAATAGCATTTAGTGGCTATCAATCTAAGAGAAGGGAGACTGAATTCAAAACCGTGGAGAACTCCACTGACTTTCCAAAATAACCATGGAAATTATCAAATACTGAAGAAACGAAATTTGTGGACAGCCATGATTTTCCACGCCCTGAAGCTACATGGTATTATTATTATTATTATTATTATTTTTTAATGTATTTTTTTTTGTTTCAAAGATATTATATTGGTGCAAAAATAATGACGTAATAATGTCGTTTTTTGACGTATTTTTTAACGTCAAAAAACGACATTATTACGTCATTATTTTTGCACCAACCTAATATATAAATAAAGCATCATTTTGATGCTTTATTAATATATCTTTGAATATTTCTTCCAGGCACCTAACCGCAAGTCGCAAGTCGCTGTTAATCTTTTCGTACTGTTGAAGCGCCTTCAGTACCACCTTAATGTCACTGCAAGACGACACGAAAATAGATAGGTCATCGGTGTACGCGAAAACCCTGGCTCGAGCCTCTCCACGGACAGCGATTCCACGTAGGGCCAGACTGCATCCCATGTCCCTTAGCCGAAGAAGAAGAGGCCAAAGCGTAAAGTAGGGGCGACAGTGGACAACCCTGGCTAACCGACTGAGACAGCGTAAAAGTGCCCGACACCTTCCCGTTTATCTGTACCACAGAACTGGGGGAGCGATACGGGAGACTAATCCAGTAGCTAGATAGCGATGGTCTTAACTTTGTGTTTAGTAGAGTTATGGGTCTATAGTCATCCAAATCCCCTGGTGGAATCACTTTTTGAACACGACAGTCAAAATCGGGACAAAGATATGCGACAGTCGCAAGTACAATTCATAGGGCAAACCATTCAGACCCGGTGACTTGCTTCTCCCGACCTTCTTCAATCGCGCGTAGACCTCGCCCTCAGTAATCTCTCCTTCGCAGCTAGCCACTTACTAGACAAACGCTCCAGGGCCTCCGTAGCTGGGGCTATCTCTAGGGGATCCTTCCTCCGCCTGGGAAAGACTATCCTTAAGAGCCTTCATCTTGTTAGCCTTATCTAGCGCGGGCCGTTCCCGCTGCACTGTACTAGTTAGCTGTTCCTGGAAGTCCCACCTGTCCAGTAAATACACACGCATCGACACTGCAAATAAAGTGTGTCTCTTGGATCGCGGTGACATCCACTCCGAAGGATAAGAGGACACAGAGCAGGCGGGTAGCCTTACCCCGACCCCTCAAGCCATTCGCATTCAGGCTGGCTATCTTGATAGACATCTTTTAGGTCTGAAACGAAAAAAAAAAAAATAAATAAATAAAAATATAAAATAAAATAACAGTTAACCTATTCACATACCGGGCGGAAATCTGCGGCAGAAAGAACCCCGATGTATTTTCCTAGGCTCTCTGTGACCAACTCTCTCATCATCCGACCATCTACGACAATACCGCCGACGTACGTAGGGTACGTTAGTTTAACCGTCCTAAGGAGGGGTGGAGCAACACAGGGACCCTCCCCGAACAAAATTTTTGCAATTTTGGGAGGGTCGGGCGAAACCCACACGATCATTCTGATGTCTGGGAAACTGCCTTGGTCTTCGGATAGGTGGTTCTAAATCTTCGGAAAAGTGTGTGTGTGTGGGGGGTGTGACAGATTTCCCGTCGACAGTTTAAACAGGAGTCCTAATAGGGCCTTTTTCCGATGGGAAGTGTTCCTCTTGAGTTCCTTCCTGTCCACTTTTTTTTCAAACTTTTCGCCCCAAGCAAGGCGGGTGTGCCACTAGCACGCAAGGGGTTACAGAAAGTGGGAGCAAGAGTAAAGAGGTGTGAAAGAGGAAAGGATGAAGAGAAGGACGGAGAATAGATCAAGGCATTTGGAAATTTCCATTGACATTGAATTTGAATAATTTAAGATTATAGCTATCATGGAAGCAAGTAAGAGGAATGGAGTTCCACAGACGGGAAGTGCGAGACATGAAGCTATTGGAGTAGAAGAGACGGCTACATTTAATCGTTTCGACAATGAAAGGGTGGGTCTGAGATGCGGACCTAGTCTGCAAATTTTGTCGGGGTCAGGGAAATATCTTTTTCTTCCTTTCCCTGGTGGAGTGGGTCGGGACAGCGGTGCGGTGGGGCTGTGCACACTGAACTGGCGAAAGAGGTGGAGGGAGTGCGTTAAAGAGCTCGAACAAAGTGGGAAGTCTCTTTGCTCTGGACGGGACAATAGTGTCTTCCAGTTCCTTTGGCGAGGCAGGAACGGATAGGGACCTGGTTTTGTCCATGACCCTATCCGCCCTACTATGTCCGATGTGCTTTTGTATTGGACGATCTTTCTACACTTCTTCCTCTCTGCTCCTCTTCAAGGATGATGGACGAGATGGAGGCATTTCCTCTACTTCATCTTTGTGTCTAGTTAGTGTTGCTGCTTTTTTTTTCTTTCTTTTTTCTTTTACTGTTATTAATGCTCTTTTGGGTTCTATTTTGTTTTTTTGGGGACCTGTTGCTTCTGAGTTTACTTATTTTGCTTGCGCTGCGCCTCCTTTGGGCGTTCCTGCTGTGATCGCTGGGGTTTGGGGGACTGTACATCCTTCTTTTGGGGTGGGGGAGGGTGCCCCGTCACCTCCTTCCAGTCACAGTCAAGGGTCTTCTCTTTTGATGCTGCTACTACAAGTGTCGCTGTTCTTGTTGTTGTTGAGCGGGGTGGAGGTCGCACATCGTATTGGACCTCCTAGCTAGAACTTTTGGGGGAATATAGAGACTTTTCCGTGTCTCTTCCATGGTATTCCTGTTGACCACAATCATTTCCCGACTCTTTACGTCAGAGGTCAGCAGGGATATAATTCTTGAGTTGACTGCATCCAGTGCCTCTGGGATAGTGAGAAACTCATTTCCATGCAAACGCTTCTCGTACTTGGCCCTTTGTTCGGAATAATATGCTAAGTTCTTTGGTCTGTTTTCTGACCTGGCTATTTTTTTAGGCGGTGAATTACTTTGAGTTAGCACCGCCGGTGCTTCTGATTTATTGGTCATGGTGACCTCAAACCACCACGGCTAAATAAATAAACTTTTGCCTTATATACTATTATTTTTTTTTTCATACAAGTGTAAAAATAAAAAAATAAAATCGTAGACAAAAATAAAATGAAATGGACGTAGAAAAAAATAAAGACAATAAGCACTAAAAATAAACAAAAAAATAGACAACAAATAAAATAAATTAAATAAGAAAAAGTTAATAAAAAACGGAGGAGGGTAAAAATAAAATACAATAAGGAAATAAACAAAAGAAAAGAAAAACGCGCACAAATGAAAAGGAAAACTGAAAAAGTCAAAAGTTTAAGAAAATTAAAAATAAACTTTACAGTTTAACATGAAAGGCAAAACTCAGGCTGGTCAAAATGAAACGTCAATATACTCAAGCAAAAAGACACCGGTTAACCTCACGACGGGTGCGGGACAGGGAGGTACTCCTCACTTATTTATGTTACTATTTAATAACGATAATAGATTTCCATATGTGTTAAATGTAAATATATTCAAGAAAGTGTCTAAAAATAAAGACCAATGAATGTTCACTAGAGCTCAACAAAAAAGATCGGAAAAGGAAATAGGGTGACATGAAAAAAAAAAAAAGAAAGAAAGAAAGAAAGAAAGAAAGAAAGAAAGTACAGATAACGAAAGAAAAACAGAAGCAAAGATGCAAAAGTTGGATAATAGAAATTTACAATAAATGAAGAAAAAGGTTGAAAGATGGGAAATATACGTAAATGGACAGAAAGAAAGAAAAACAAAGATTGAGAAAGATACTGAGAAAAAGACAGTGAAATGGAAAAAAATAGTCCAATATCTTAACGCCACAAGTAGACAAAAAATATTAATTACAAAATAGACAAGAAACGAAGACTCAAAAAAACGCAGAGGGTGAGAATCTGAATCGGCTTTAAACTAGTAACTTCTTGCATGTCAGCTCAATATTATAATTGCTTCTTTTCCGTAAATATTTTTTTGAATCATCTTGACATACTGATATATCTTTCCTGTAGTGTGTTCGGTCTTCATGTGTGGCGCATAATTGTAGCCTTGTTCCAAACTAACCGAAGCTGACAAAAGAAAAAAATGAAATTAAACTTTTAAGAAGACGCTAAACAAAAAAAAAAAAAGAAAAAAAAGACAAGTCGAAGGAGTGATTTTTCCAACAAATTTTATAATTTAGTTTTGCAAAGAAGAAGGGCAAATTCTCATATTTTCAGTAATCATAATTTCCTGAATGGATTCGTCACGATTTAAAACTAAAGTTTAATATTTTTAAGTATATGAATTACTTTGTCACGTCATGTTGTAAAATTCCACCATGGAATTTCCAAACATATGAGTTATTACTTATGAATACAAAAGTTTCCCCATGAAATTAAGAAAAATCGACATATATATAATTTAATATTCATATATTAAAACAAGACTACCTTTTTACATCTGCACATCTCATTAAAGATATAAACTTGTCGGAAATATATTATCTATCGCTTCAGACAATAGAAAAGATACAGATAAATGAACATCTTTGTCAGGCTATAGTTTTGAGTGCGTCTAGATATTAAGACAGTCTTAGTTCCGTTTTTCTTTCTAATTGTGTTGAAGAAAATAAATTAACCTATTCAGGTTTGGAAACAAGAAAAAGAACGTCTATGAAAAGTATGAAAGGTAGCCAACTTAGACGATTATGGTGTAAACCTGAAAAGAAAAAAACATCTTTAAGAAAAAAGCTCTCAAGATGAGGAAATTGTGAAATAGATGAGACGGAGGTTGAAAGGAAATTATTTATAGAGGATCTGTCAAGCTTTCATATTCACATACAAGACAATATTCAAGATGTTAATTTGTTTGGATTTATATTCTGAATGTTAGCAAGTGAAAACAAGTAATACCACCATTTAAACCCTAATCGTTAGTTGAGGGAATAAGGAAGAACTGAAATGAAATAAAACTATTTTTTCTTTGTATTTTTCTTCATTTATGCTTTTCATGATCTTCATAAATCAATCTGTATAATATTCAAAATTTGGCACCGTGGTTATATCACGACAGAAAAATTGCTAAATATAAAAACTTGATACTTTTAGATTGTTCTGGTATTAGAGTTCGTTCTGATTTTTCTCTTTCAAATCAAATGAAAATCAAACAGAACTCTTGGTCAAAGAATCCTTGATTCTTGACTATTTTACGACTGACGTTTTTGGATAATCTTTCCCTTCCTCTCTTATTACTCCTACTTACTCACTCACTCACTCACTCACTCACTCACTCACTCTCACTCTCACTCTCACTCTCTCTCTTTCTCTCTCTCTCTCTCTATATATATATATATATATATATATATATATATATATATATACAAGGGTAACACGCATGCGCACACACGAACACAAACTAAAGTGCCAACAAGGTAGAAATAAAAGTACATTTCACCTTCCCCATCTTGCAAAAAATAAACTTAGCCGGATGACAAATGTGTAAAGGAGTAGCGGCGTACTTGTGACAGTTAATAGTTCAATCTCATAATGATTCCTGGAACTAGAAAGAGGAATTACTCTCTCAATTATTAACTGCTCCAAGGTTTTTTTTTCAACGAAAGTCGTAAGTGTCTACCTTAAATTCCAGGCAGATGCACATGAAAACTACGGATTCCCACAAATATTGAAGCGGGTACAGGAATTGTTTTCACCGCCCCTAGTGACTGACAATGAATAGAAACATTGCATCAAATCTCATCTGGATTCAATGTTTGTGCCGCTCAACCCATCAGAGAATAAGTTACACAGCTTCTGGAAACATCGCTATCAAAGGAGCCACGTTTCCAACGGTGCTGAGCAGGTGGTGGAGTTCGTATACGGAGGACACCGTATCAGTACGAGTGTTGTGAAAGTATATTCATTTGTAGAAAATAATTAATTGTAGAAAATAAGTAATGTCCTGTAGAGTTTTTAACTTTTTATTAGCCTCTTGTACTAATTCTATGGCTTCAAAATTGATTACTGAAATTGTGTCGCTAGTTGAAGTGTTTCTGGAAAAGGTGCCGATCAGAGTGATGGAAGCACCTTTAATGTGTCAAAGATAACTCGAATATTGACTTATAAAATCGAGGTTCAGAGTGAGTAGTTGTTGGCTTGGATTGCTTTGGCCAGTGCTTATGGTCAGTGAGGAGATGTGAAAGGAATAAAAAAAAAATAGCATTGCTTCTTTCCGGTCTGATACAATTTGCGACAACTCTATGAACTAAAATCATCAACTTCAGATTACCATTTTATAGAGATATCAAAGGCACTGACATTTTATAGAGATATCAAAGGCACTGTGTTTTCGAAATCATTTGAAAAATGCTTATTAGATGATGTTTACATTCTTCTGGTGAAGTACTGGCATTAAGAAAACCCTCAATGTATCAGAAAAGAGAACCCAGTTCTTAAAGAACTGGTATTCATAAACCGTTGGAATACCTGTGCCATGTTTCGATGTCCAAATGCTAAAGGTAAAGAGTTCAAATAATCCAAAAGATTAGTGATTGCCGTTTTTTGTTTTTAAACGGTTTTTTTTCTGTTTGATGATGGGTTTAAATCGGATCAATATTTTAAATTATGGTAGCACCGTATAACTGGCTGGTAACATCCTGAA
>OZ010576.1:67383787-67443787 GCA_963932145.1 Acanthosepion lycidas
GTCAAATTGTTAAAACTCTCTGCGTTTTAAATAGTCAGTGTTTAAGCTGTCGAGTACGAAGGCATTTTACAGACCTAAAATATGATTGAATTTTATAACCTTTTCTCAAAACCCATTAATGTAGTAATGGGGTGGGTATTCGTCTCCCAAGGATTTCTTATAAAAGGGAAATAATCTCACCCCTCCCCATTCATAGCAGGAGCGCCATCAGTACAATCTATTTATTAAATCTTTTTCCAATTTTAACTTACCACGTTTATTTTATTAAAAATAAACTCTTCAGTTACGCGACCGAACACTGTATGCCAAAAATTTTAAGTAAGTGAAGATTTTTATTCCATACAAATAAAAAGCCGAGCTATATCTTGGTAGTCTGTGATTCCATCCGTTGATAGTGTATAAAAGCAAAGTTTAACCTCCCACGCCAGCTAGCTTTAATTACTTTGCAAAATTTGCAGTCATATCAGCTATTCTTTGTAAAGTTATGCGTGAGAAACTGACATTTTGAAATACCACCCTCCCTCGACATAATCTAGACACAGCTATTAGCATACATTTCTTCATAAAGTCTCTTTTCGTAAAGGATTTTCCGTCGGCAGCAATTTCTCTGCAAATTTCAAAACTTATTCTAGATAATATTGAATTTAATGTATTGACTACTTTGAAAAATCTTTGTTTCTTATCAAGAAATTTCATCAAACTGACTGCGGTTTCATGTGAATTCAGTTTAGCGTTATTTTTATGCTTTCTTTATAAAGCCCCCCCCCCTGCACTGTATTCTTCGGAAACGAATACAGTTTCATGGCACACAAAGACAGATGTTACTGAAAAGAATGAGAAAATACTAATTTGTTCAATCAGTGTTCCAGATTTTATGTTTCTCTTCTTCTCACTCATAGTATAGCAGATATTGCAAAACTTCAAAGAAAATACGGAGAAATATTCACAGGTGCCAAAATATAGAAACAAAATCAAAATCTCGAAAAATTTTCTTGGCTACAGTGATTTATTGAAGAGAAAATCATTTTATTGATGTCCTAAAATTAATTTTAAGAATCGAGGGACGTTGAAGAACGCTTTCTTTTCCAAAATATAAAAATGACGAAAAGAAGTAGCATAGTATATTTTATTTCAAGTCAAAAATTTGAAATAGTTGCGAGCCGGCTACAAAATATTGGAAACAAGAAATTCTTTCAAAAATATCATGCCTCAAGATTGACTTAATTAATATTAAATAGCATTTTTTTTAGTTAAAAAACAAGTTGATTTGGTATTTACATCAGATTTATCTTCGTTAGTGTTTTATTCGTTTGAATTATTTTTTATTTCTCTTTCTCTTCAGATCTTTCCTTAGATCCATGGCGATCTTATCGGGAAACACGAAAAGAGGTGGGAAGTAATCGAACTACAAAGATTTTACTCAGTCACTTGAATATACACAGCAATGTCAGGTTCGTGCATACGACAAACACTTCTGTTAGTTAAAGGAAACAGGTCAAACAACATTTCTCGAGATTATCATGTGATCATGAAGAGTAATTTGTAACAATTTTTTTTTATCAGATCTCCAAAGGAAAGGGGCAAAAAATAAAATAAAACCAAAAGAAGATTGAAAGACGAAACTAAAATTGAACAGAAGAATGAAATCAAAAAGAGTTTATAACAGGATATAAGGAAAAATAATAATAATAAAACCCCCAGAAATCCGTGCGGAAGAACGCAAGAAGAAAAGAAGAGAAAAGCTAAATGCTAACAAGTAAGCAATCGGAAAGAAAGAAAGAAAGAAAGAAAGAAAGGTGCAAAATGTAAAGAGATGAGGAGAAAAGCTGGAAAATGAAAAGCAAAGGGGTTCGAAAAATACACGCCTTTTCACCAATATAATTTATATATTTTTAGACTCTTTGTTGTGGTCCTCGAGACAAAATCAAACTGTGTGTCGCAAGAGAGAATCGGCAAATACTTTTGATAAACCCCATAGTGACATTGTGCTTCTCTTCTTTTCATCAGGGAAGAAAAAGTGCTGGGATAGATAGATAGGTAGATAGATAGATAGGTAGATAGATAAAAGAAACTGCAGCTGAAGGTCACTACCAGAGAGACCGAAAGGCCGGCGGATCTGTCGGACATTGGACTTGAATGTCCAGTTCAGAAACCCTTATGGGCCAAGGAGGAGAAAAGCTTGGGAAGACAAAAATTGACGGAAAGAAGAGTGAAGAAGATTTCGTTGAAAGTACTTCAGGTTATTTACCTCTGTTGGGAGAGAGTGACTCTGATTGATTAGTTCGGTCCAAGTGTTGTGGGAACACCAAATATACATCATAGATTGCCGAACTGTCAAACAGGCTTCGGGATGCGACACCGTAGTTGCTCAGTCCGATCGTTGTGGCCCTGTTCGACATTAATATTAACTATTTAAAACCTTGGGGACGAGATTTGCCTGGAGTTTCATTTCTTGACAACTTTAAATAGTCTGTTTCAATTTCTCATCTTACTTATCGGTCGTTTTTCAACTGCCTGCTTTCATTTCGTTTCTTTTTGCTTTTCTTTGTTTTCGTTTATTTTCTTCCAATTCTTCTTTTACTAAAGGAGACCAAAGAAGTAAATGACTAGGGGACTTTAACAGTAAAATAGAAAGATGGTGAGCAAATATTTCAATAAAATCATTATTGTATTAAGGACAATGTGTCACGATCTCGTTCACACACACACATCTAAAGTGTCGCCGAACTTTGAATAGTTTATTCTAATCTTTGTTTTGTTCCTCTCTCTTTCTTACAAATACACATTTACGTTGTACGTTCGAGGGATGGTATAGGAGATAAACACATGAATAAAAATTCATTTAATCATGTGGGGCTCCAACACATTTCTAAAATATCTGACCAAATATAAGAATTTTTATTGGAAAAGCTTCTTGGACAGGCCGACAACTTTTCAACGCTACCTACTAGAGAGATCTGATAGATAAATACATATGAAAAATTGGGGAGAGATAAATACTAACAGATAAATAATAAGAGGTTTAAGATAGGTAAATATAGGTACCTCCACAAGATCGCTAAAAAAAAGAGAATAGCATGATGAAAAAGTCGCCAAACTTGACGAAAACAAAATTTTATCGTCTAAATCTTTATGGTATTATTAAGAGGAAAGATCAAAGTATTTTTTACATTTTTAATCGTTCCTAGCACGTTCGAAATTTTCGTTAAAAATCTTGTTTTTTTTTTTTTTAGTCAGCAAAATTGACAGATAATCGATCATGGCAATCATTTTTTTCGATTTTATAAAAAAAAATGAAAATCTCAGTTTGAAATTCTTTTAAAAATCAATTATCATTTTTTTCAAAACTTATTTTAAGAAAATCAGAAATTATAATGTTTATTTAAAATATTTTGAAACAAGCTTAACTTAGCTTCTGCGCCGAAAAGATGTAATTTGAAAATAAAACAAAGCAGATCATAAACTTTTGCGTCACTTGACAGGTGATGAATGACTACGTGACTAGGATTACGTGAGGATAATTTGTTCTACAGAAGAAGAAAAGTGAAATTATTTACATTTAAGTGAACAAATTATTTACCTCGTTATTTTTTCTAATTTTTTTTGTTTTTGTTTTATGTACTTAGCTTTCACCTTTACGTTTACGATGCATTGTGGAAAATATATTAAAAAGAAATTAAAATAAGACTGTTAAGAGTGAGATTAGATTTAATAAGAAATGTATCTAATTAATTTATAGGTACCTTTCTCATGAAATTTTATCAGAAGTGTACATAAAATACTATAATTTTATGTACATTTACTACATTTTACTGTGTTATTTGTATTTCCATTCATTTTATTATTAATTTTGGTATTTCATTGATGGAAAAATGTCATAACTGAGATTAATATAAAAATAAGATCATATAAATTTCATAAGATGATACTGATACTTGTAGGTACCCTTCTCAGTTGAAATTGAAAAATCAAATTAACTTCTCCACACGTGTTTCGCAAAAGTAAAGGTCTTAACAGCGGAGAACAATGCTTAACTCAAATACCACAACTTAATTGTATTCTGGTTGGTCTTCCATACTTTATAATTACAGCCCGATTATAAACACAAAATTACATTTTTAATTACTGCAGGCCTTCTGATTAGTCAAAATGATACAATTTACAACGCGCTAAAAAAGCTCTATCTCATAAGGATACTTACAAAAGTAGATGCAGCTTTTAAATCATTTTATAATATTTTAAAAATTTAAATGTAAAAATCTGTTATAATTAAAAAAAATAACAAATAATTGTATTAAGAATTCATTTTTCATCGAAAAAATTTTTTGCTTTCAGAAAATATTGTCCATATTCATAAAAACAACTAAAAGCAAATAAAATCATTTGAAATTAAATAATATATTTGTTTTATTGAGTTTTTTTTATTTTACAATTCAGAGCTGATTTCCATTTAGGAGTGTCCAATTTAAAAAAAAAAAAAAAAAAAAAAATTCCCCAAAGCCTATTGTAATTAATAAAGTGGACTCGATCGAATTTCTGGAGTTTTCATAAAATTACTTATGGTGTGTGTGTGTGTGTGGGGGGGGGATAATAAATATAAAAAAATATTTCTGCCTTGACTTTAATAAAAAAATATATTTATAATAATTTCGAATATTTGTGAATAGTTTCTGAAAGTTTCATTAACATCCAACAATTATTTTTATTTTTGTAAGATTTTCCAAATTAATGTGTGTCGTACAAAAAACAAAACAAAAAACGTGCAAAAATTGTCTATGTTATTTTACTAGTTCCGGTGATACAAAGACAAACAAAGATTTTTAAATCAAAATTCAGAATGTTCTAAAAATAAGGAAAAATTTAAAAAAATAATTAAAATAAACTTTGATATTTCCTCTTAAAAATAGCATAAACATTTAGACGATACAATTTTGTTTTCGTCAAGTTTGGCGTCTTTTTCATCATGCTAATGCTCTTCTTTTAGCGATTTCGTGGAGGTACCTAGGAAAATAGATATGTACAACTATGCATATACATTTATAAATACATACAAACAAGAAAAGAAGTCAAATTGATAGACAGAACAGGAATTGTTTTTCACATTGTAACATTTTCTTACCTAGTGAGTTACTTTTAGTGATCTCCTCAGAATGATGTTTCTAATCTTCCTAGTGTGTCAAGGATTATCGGCACGATTCTGACTTTCATGTTCTGATTTCTTCTGTTATGCAATATTTACTGTTTCAATTCCTTCTTATTCAAGCTTGTATAAATTCTCAGAGTTCATCAGCAGGTCTGTAACTGTTCTAATGTCATTGTTAAGCAATTTAGAGCAGTTCCTGGTGCATCAATTATTTTCAGTATAATAATCTTGCATTTATAAAGACTATAATTATTATTAAATACTGTTCCTCTGTTTTATTGCATTTAATTTTTGACATTTTTTAAAATTCCAGTTTGTGGATCTTTTTATATCGATCCTTAGTTATTGGTATCTTTAGGAAGTTTTCTTTTTAGTCGATATTAATGTACGAAATCATCAAAACATATGAATATACTAAGTTTAACGGAAGGAAATTTTTTTGATGGTTACCCCCTGTAATATGAATGATACTTATAAACTGTCTGGTCTAAGCTCATAGGCTCTTTTTTTAGAGAAACTTATCGTTCGTAATTTTTAATATCGTCATGAAACACATTTTTCTCTTTTCTTTTTCACACTTGTCTGCTTGCGTGACTTATTTTATCTGTTAATTTTTGAATATCTTTTTCTCCAGAGAAAAAGAACATCAACTTCTTCAGTGGCTAAATACGGGTTAAGTCATATACTCGAATAACTGTTAAATATCGTCACCAAAAATTCAGATGGCAATTTTCACTCTGTGCTAACCGTGGTAGAGGGTTACTGAGCAAGAGGCACAGTTTATGAGGATATGTGAGGAAGATAACGATCAATCTTAGACCTGAACATGTTAATATCGTAATGATCGAAAAAGAATAATTTTGGGATTCGGTTCCTCAAAGTATTAGTTCATGGGTATAAGCTGCTTGAGTGGAACTTACTAATGTAATATGAAAGGAATGAGAGTGGTTCGCTACAATGTACGTGACATGGCGGGTCTTAACCGTGAATCTTAGAACTGGTGAAACTAAGAAACGTAATTCATCTGAACACTTGCCATGGAAATAATAGAGCAGCGAGAGGATGAAAATGCTTCATCTGTGGAAAAACGGTGGGGGGCTATAGGGTGGAAAATAATTCATCACCCATAAAGACCCGGAACGCTTTTGGAGTCTGTAAAGACTGGAAAGTGGAGACCCGGTTGGACTCCTGACAATATATAGCAGTGGTATTCTATTTTCGGCCTGATCTGGCTCTTGTAAACATAAAGAGGGGTCAGGTACTTCCTGAGAAAACATCAATTCATTGCGATAGGCTAAAATTCAACCTTTCTCATCTAGCGTTCTAGATGTGCACTCATATACTTTTGTATTAGCAGCATAGGTATTCACGGAGTATATTCTTAGATCATTTATGTAAAGTAGAAAGAGGGTCGAACCGAGAAGCGAACATTGGGGGACGACCACATTGATCACTTGGACCTCAGGAGATTGGCCGTTAACAACTACTTTCAATGACCTAACCAGTAGGAAGGACTTGATAATTGAAATGTACAATTATTTACATTATTCGGACTATTGTCCTCAAAGATGAGGACAATAGTCCGAATAATGTAAATAATGTACATAATACCTCATCTCAGAAATATAGACAGACTCTGAAATTTACAAATTAATAAGGAGCAAATTAAGAAAAGTTTCTGATTTGGGTTTCATTCTTCACGAAATATGCGGAGAATTACAACGACGTTTCTTGCCAAATGCAAATAAACATTGATATTATTTTTATTTTCCGATGTTTTTTTCACTTTTGACATTGGTATGTACCTTTGAAGACTTTAAGAAACTAAGGGATTGTTACAGAACAATAGTTTCGTCTTGTCCTGGAGAAGAAATGAAAACATCACTGCAGCTTGATTGGTAGATCAGAGTTTTCAATGTGCACGAAGATACAACCATTTTCTCCTGACATAAAATAAACATCTATAAATAAGATAAAATGTATTCTGAGTAAAAGAAATATTTTACGTCGAATTTTATATTTGTCTCTCGTTCTCTAGCTCAGAATACATACATACACACGTATACGTGAATAGAGGGTGTTAAAAAGGAAAGTTCACGATCCAATTCACTTCCCAAAATGTGATCAAATATATTCTTTGTATCAGTTTTTCTTGTGTTTGTATATGTATATATATATATATATATATATATATATATATATATATATATATATATATATATATAATGACCACATATATTATTTCAATAATCAATACTGTTTTTTGATAGAGAGCTGGGAGGAGAAATTTTAAGCAATCCAGCATATATATATATATATATATATATATATATATATATATATATGGTATGTATATTTCCACGTATGCATCTTATAATAAATGATAGTCAATAATATAGATAATGAGACTAATAATATTTATTGTATATTTCTAGATCTTTTAACCAAAAAATCATGAGGAAGATGTTAAAAATCGGAATTTTCGGACACGCCTGTGTAGTTTCATTCAACGAGAAATAAAAAAAATGAAGTGCGACTTTTTTGGGTGGGTGGGGACCAATGTTTTGCATGTGTTATATTACTAGTAAGATCTAGTAATTTTGGGCTAGTTGTTTGCCACGATTAGGGTTGTCGAGTGTTTGTAGATGGCTTTTTAAGTAAACTGTATTCATTGAGTATGCCTAAATTCCTATTTAAACATAGAATGTGTGAATTTATTTTAAAAATGTATTTTAAATCGAACTTTCGGTGTTTCTATTGGCATTTAAATGAATACGCTAAAAGGATGCATCAAACATTATCAATACTATGGTCTGGTTGGTTGAATTGTGCAGCTACAGTGAAACTGATATTGTCTTTGATGGTTATCTTATGGTTTTTAAGTTGAAGATGGAATTACGTAGCTTTTTCATCGACAGAATTTCCAGTTTTGCATTTGTCGCAAAAAAGTAAATATATTATATTTGAACTATCACAATTCATTTTTTCCGCATGTGTTATATTACTGATTAGGTCTAGTAGATTTGATCTAGTTCTTAGCAACGATTACGGTTATTATATAAACTTTCTCTTGTAAATCCGAATCCTGCTGGAGGACGCATTTTCTTTGATAAAATTTTTCGAATGTTCAGGTCGGTAGACGGAATAAAATACTGTTTAAGATAAACAGAGCGTTTACTCAAATATGGGTATTCACTAAAAATAACGTTTGAAGTAATAAATATATATAGTTGTGAATATATGTAAGCACTATGTGTACATATTAAGCGTAAGCTATATATATATATATATATATATATATATATATATATATACAACTGTGTGTGAGGAAGTGTCACAAGGAAAATTTCTTACTACAGACATGTACATATAGAGTGAAAGATTAGTGTAGAGGTCCCGTCAATTAAGCATGAGGCACATTTTGGACATACATAATCGTGCAGGTATATCTAGAAGGACGTAAGGATTGGAATTAATTTTTTTCTAAGGTGTTGAAATGTTCAACTCATGTCTTTTACTTGTATGATAAAAAGGCAATAGAAGATTATATAAGATAAAAATAATAATAAAGGTAAGAACAAAATGATGATGCATTCAAAGAAAGAATCTAATAATGAAAGTAGAGAAAGAAAATAAAAAATGTTAGGATTAGAGTAAAACGTTACCACCGAAGTAAAAAAGAAAACAAACGAAACTACAGGGAAAAAAACAAAGAAGAAAATAAAGTTTAAGATGTGGATGTTCGATTCGAAAGAAGAAAACAAAGAATTAAAGAAAATAAATAAAAAGAAAACAAAAAAGCAATGAAAAAAGAAGTAAACAATAAAATAAACAAAATATAAATTGATTAGCATGAACAAAAGAAAAAACAATTTTCATAAATAAAGGAATAGATGAGAATTTGAGGCAAACAAGACATATCCACTGGCAAACAGAAAGCTAGCATAGAATCGCGTACATACTTCATACGTCAGGGAATGTTGACAATGACTTTTTAAAGATCATGTTATTTTCATTTCTCTTTGAGAATCGGCTTTTTTCCTTAAAATATTCTAGATTCTTGTTGGCTATTTTACAACCAATGAATTATTTCAAAATCACATCTCTGTTATAGAATCACATCTCTGCTTGTATAGAAATTCTGCTTACTGCCATCTTTTATTTTCATGTTGACTGCTTCCCGCGCTAAGTTGTCAATCATTAAGTCACAACAACGTCATCAGTTATCAACAGGTTTTCTTTTACTTTTGGTTCCTTTAATTTTATAAAAAGTTTTACGCACTTTTCAAGATTACCTTTTATGGCCTCCATTAATGACAGCATATTTATCTCAGCGCTTTGAAAGACACCTGGGTGCGTATCTATATTAAAATGTCGTAAAATGTTTTATGATTAAAAGTAATCGTTTTTTTCAGAGGAAGTACAAGGCTTCTGTATATTCGTTAAGAGGCTCAATCTGTTTCAAAAGATGCTTCAACAAAAGTCTCCTTGCATCATATGTAAACCGAAGTTTTCGTCCTCCATATTTAAACTGATCTGACAAGGCATTAATAGAATATTTGTTACATAATAAATTCAGTTATCCAGTTTCTCTGTATTTTTTTTTTTCTGCATCCGAAAGTGTATCGTCGATTTTTGATCCCCATGCACAAACTAGAGTCAATTTAGTCGACACACAAGAATTGAACATCAGGAGAAATATAACGCGAAAGTTAACGTTTACATTGGATATAAAACGAATAAAAAGATGACAAGAAAGAAATAAAAACAATGATCATGAAAAAGAAAACAGAAGAAGCCAAAGAGAAAATCAAAAGAAAAGAAAATTGCAAAGAAAAACGAATATAAAGAAAGATCAAGGAGAAACTCATGCGACAAAAAACGAATATCCCGTGTTTTGTGATACTTTTTTTTTCTTGCTACTTAATACATGAGCCTTCACACCGACATCATATTATTTTTCATTTCCTGAAGCATTTCTTGTGTTCTTTTCGCTTCAGCTAAGTCCATACATATATTCTTCAGCAAGATGAACATTTGCTACACGAATGCCAACTGATGTGAATATGTCGGGGTCTGCCGGAAACCTGTCTTTGTGTCAGTCAGTCTGTCTGTTTACGGATCTGTCTGCCAGTTCGTCTGTCAGTCGAAACAAAAAGTAGTATGGACGATCGCTGGCTGATTTATCACTGTCAGCCATCTGTTTTCTATTGATCACCACTGACCATCTGGACGTCGTTTATCACGGCCAGGCGTGCACTCGCGTGGATTTCACGTAACTGACAGTTCGCCATTCGTCAATGCAAAAACGCGCCATTTTTTTTGTTTTGCAAGAAGCTATTGGAAAAGGCAGTGTTTTCGTTCCTTTTTCAACAAGTCGGAAGAAAAGCAAAGAAGTGGACAACTAACTAAAAGATGGTATGAAATAAAGAAAGATTGGAAGAAAAAGTGACAAGTACCGAGGAATTGTGTAAGAACGAGAGGGACGGGACGGAGACAGGACTCTGAGAAAGAGAGTAACGACAGAGTGAGAGAAGAATGAGAGGAGGGGCAATACTGGAATCATATTTACCGACAAAGTAAGAAAGAAAAGGAAGATTAATAGTTATATAAATGGAATGAACATAGTTAAGACTTAAAAGATGAAATGCACGCACATCTCTTATAAAATCAAGAATATTTATATAATAACAATTCGATTCATAGTGAAAACTTTCATTTTCCATACCTCTACTCACTACTTCATCTCTATTTTTTCCTTTCACTCCCCCCCCACTCGCTTTCTCTTTTTCTCTTTTTCGCTTTCCATTTTATCTTTTAATTGTTGTGTGTATTGTTTTACTCACTCGGATTTTTTCAAAAACCCACTTCTTTGTTTCTCTTCGTCCATTTTTTTAAATTTTATTTTACGTCTTCCCTCTATTTCTTCTTTCACTTTCTCTTCTTTAGTCCTTTCTCTTTTTTTTCTTTAGTTAAAGTGTTTGTATTTCCCTTTGTAAATCATAATAACCCTCTACATTCCACTTATACTTAAAAAAAACAAACACAAAACGCTATTTTCTTATTGTAGGCTTTTGGAAATTATTTTTAGCGCACCGGCATAGTTGAAATATTAAAGACTAGTGTTCAGTAGAATTGTACAGTTTACGGAATTGATCATTAATGCCAAGATAAATTAGATACAAATTCTACGCAAAAGGGAAATTCTTTTTTGTCGTTGACACAAAGTGGTTGTAGTGTCTTCCCAAGGTTCGGTAAAGCTTGTCACCTGGCTGAGTTTTATATTTCCCATTGGACACAAAAGCAATATTTTAGACTAGCTAAAAAAAAAAAAAAAAAAAAAAAACAAACCCCAAAACATGTTTCAAATGCTGATTTTCAAGGCAAAAACCTTGTCTTCATTTGCAAGGCCGACACAAATTGATCTCAAATTTGTCATTTGTCATTGTATTGTTTGTATATAAGCTTAGATAAAATTCAGAAAGGAGTGATAAATGTCAAAATGGTTTCCCAATTTATTGGAGAGCGAGAGAGTGATAAGAGAAAGGAGTGTAAAGAAAAGATTTAGGGATGCGAGAAAGAGAGGGTCAAAATAACATAAAGAGAAGAAATAAGTTAGTTTGAAAAAGAAAGTCACAGGACTGTAAAAGAGCAAAGTGAGAGAAGAAAAATGTGGGAAAGGAAGACAGTGAAATAGAATGAGAGAGAAAGTAATCGAGAGGTGCGGCTGTCAAACAACTGTGAATGGTGCCGTCCGTTAAACTTCGAATGTAGTTGGCAAATTAACAACTTAAATTTATTAAACATTATATTTATTTACTTTCGTCTAATAATTTGTGACAAAGAGCGAGTGATGAACCAGAAAATTGGCTCGGATCGAATAAGAGAAATTCAAAGATTTAATAGTCGATATTTTAGTACCATTGCTTACTAATATAGAATTGGATTATCGGATCTTTTTTCTGTCTGTCCTCGTGGCGTACTAGTGATAAGATTTTATTGAAGATGACTGGTGATGGAACAGGAGGAAGTATTTGTGATTACGAAGCAGCGACGTGTTCTCAAATGGTGTGAACGAGCCATGTTGGAAGATGGGTTAGTCAGATTTATAGGATCAGGATGCTATAAAATTTAATGCACCAAAATATGCCCCACTTCTTAAACAATAGGTTATTGTGTTTGTAAAAGCAGTTAAAAATTCATTGATAAAATATCTGTATAGCAAATCATACCGTTAAATTTTGAATGTAACGAACCTTAAAAAAACTTTGAAATTCAAGAATGAACTTCAACTTTTAATACTGTTTTTTGAAAGATTAGGATTACATTAAAGAGGAGAGAATATGAGAGATGGAAAATAAAAGAAAGATTAAATGGTTGATTAAATAAGAGGAAAGAAAAGGAAGCAGAAAAGGACGACGATGAGAAAAAGAAAGAAAAAATATTATAAACAAAGAATAAGGAAAGACACCAAAAGAAAACTATGTGATTCATTTGGATTAAACACAAATGTTGACTCTTGGAACATTCTATAAAAAGGATTGAACTCTGAAGCAATGGTATGCTCATACATACAAGAATGTGTAAAACGGTGAGAAAAACTGAAGTGGCATCAGGGTTTATTCATATAAAAATATTTAAATTATATATTACTTAAACGTTATTTTTAGTAGATATTCGTATTTAAGTAGACGTTCCGTTTATTTATTAAACATATTTATTTACTTTCGTCTACCGGCCTGAATATTCGAGAAAGCTTATTGGAGAAAAAATATGTGCATTCTTGCAATGAAGTTGATGTGTGCAATTGGATTAAAAACTTTCGAAACTTTCTTCAGAAACGGAATGGAAAAAAGTCAATAAAGTTTTTAAAAAACTGTCAGAGTAAATGATGAGTTTGTTGAAACAGTAAATAAACTGGTAATTTTCTCTGTAGGTCAACTGGTGGGTAGAAGTTTAAAACCAGTGGTGGGGAACTTTTATGTGTATGAAGGCCACATCGAAATACATCGCCCCCCCTCATAGAGGCTGCATTCACCAAGTGATTTCTTTTACAGTTACACATTTTATATCTAAGGTAAATAATACATAAAATAGAATTTAATAAATATATAATTTAATAAAAATAGATATTATAAAATTGAAAAACAAAACATGTTCAAACAAATACTTTATTCACCTTTTAAACAAATTAATGACTTCCTTGACATTGCTTCTTTTGAGATAGTATTTTGATATCAGGCGCTAACATGGTGGTTTTTAGTTTTAATTGGTCTTCCAAATACTCATCTGCCAACTGTGTTCTCATCAAATTCTTGGTTTGTATCAAGTACGAGAATGTGGATTCACAACTGCATGCTGAAGAAAAAAATGAAATAAGTCTTGCATGTTCACGAAGACGAGGAATTCTACACAAATTTTTCAAATTTCAATGGGATCTTTTTTGCTGTTAAACAGTTTTCTGAATATTATCTTCAGACAATTCAGTAGGTTCTATTTGTAACGAGTCGGGAGCCTTTGATACGTTAACTACGTGAGGCTGAAAAACAAGTTTCAGGATGACGTTATGCTTTTCAAAATTTCTGAAACTTATGCTGTATACTTTTAATAATGATCTAAAACTGATGGATATTCTTGAAAAGATTCATAGATATCCTCTTCACTTTCACACATTACTTTAGGTAAGTAGGGAAAGTGTTCTTCTGAAAGTTTTCACTGGACAAGAAAGGACTTGAAAAATAATAACTTCTTTCTAAATGAAAAAAAATTGCCACATATCATACATTGATTTATTTCTGCCTTGTAACGAAATATTTAGCTCGTTTTGCTTTGTCATTACACAAATGCAGCATCTCTGATAGTTCATAAAACATATTGTTTTCTTTGAAAATCTCAATTATTTACTCTCGTAAAGACAAAATACCAATACATAAAAACAAAGACCAATACGTGTCCTTGCGATAAACAGCGTATTTTTGATAAGAAAAATCAACATTAATTACCTCGTCATCTATCATCAACATGTTTCATAACTGACGATGCCTCATGGCATTTGCTCGTATTTAATTCAAAATACTTATAATCTTTTGTAAGGTGTTATTTAAAATAGTAGATTTTACACCGAAATATAGCTTGTATAGAATATAATGAAAATAAATCAGTGCATTTGGAGCTGTGGTTTCTCTTTTTAGATGTGCAATGAAGCCTTCATTTTTTAGCCATCATAGCTGTAGCACCATCACTACACACTTACCAATTTACCGAACCTTATGACATTTCTCTTTGGAGTTATTAAAAATTTCTGTTCGACGTATCTTTCCTTTAAGGATGCTTAATGCAAGTAATCGTCAGTTATTGCACGAATGAAATACAATACTTGTGCCGAATCAGTAGAATGTGTCGATTCATCCAAAGTTAAGGAGAAAAATACATTTTCTTTTTATTATTATTATACTTTAGAGCTGCTCTGTTACATTACTGGCCAATTCATGTTGTCGATTTGTATTAATCCTTCTTGAAAGAGGCAAATATTTATATTTGTTATCTTTATCTGCATCTAAACATTTTACAACTTCTACAATGCATTCCTTTATGAGTTCTGCATCACTGAGTGGTTTACCTTTTTTCCAAGCAAAAATGCAACTTTAAAGTACAGTAATGGTTGATAGACCTTACAGAAATTGGATTTTGCTTATTGCTATTCATAGGCCATAATAGACAGCTATTAATCTAAATTCTAATGATTATAGCTTTGCTTTTGTTAATCTCTTATTATTGATTATTTTATAATCAATAATTGATCATTGATAACAATATAAAGTTAGCAACATATTTTATTACAACACAACTATCCTTTGTTAGCTATAAGTTCAATGTTTCAGTGAAAATTCCAAAGAACAAATAATGTTAAAAAAATATAAAATTCGTTGTTAATTGAAGTGATATGAGATTAGTATTTGAAAGGTGATAGATGAAAAGAGTCAATGTTAAAAATATTTACTTACTCGGGTTGAGAAGTAGTAATTAGGTTCGTAGAAAGATGTCGTATAATTTCCCTAAGGAGCATTTTTCGCTAGTCGAAAGGAACGGAATTCGAATATTTATATTACAACAGTCTTTCGTTCGGTTAGAACTCTTCTTGTATAGTAGAAGAAAGTTGTCGTAGAAATAAATTTGTCATCAATGTTCTGAAAGGCCAACTGCAAATGTCCAAGTCTTTTCTACTTTTTTTACTGTCTTCTCTCTGTTGTCAACACTTTCTATCTGTTTGTATGCCAGTTTATCGATTTCTTTTATTTTTCTCAAAAGCAATGCTTCTCAGTGGTTGAATATTTATTTCTAACATAGGCTAGTGAATTTCTTACTTTTTTTTTTCTAGTTTACCCAGTCGTGGTCTCTCGTTGGTTGAATAATTACTTCACACCTAGTACTTGATAGTGAACTGTATTTTTGAACTGGGCTAAATTTAAAATCCAGTGAATGTTGATGAGCTCAGTATTTGAATCACTAATTTTTACTCGTGGTATACGATAAAGTTTGTTATAGATACTTATCCACTCTTCTATCATCCACTTTTCGTATAATATAAGGCGCATACGAGGATATTAAACTATCAATATCTATATATACACATTATATAAATATATAATTTGTGCGTGTATGTTTATAATGTGCATATATATATATAAAGTGTGTGTGTATATATATATATATATATACATATAATGTGTGTGTGTATATATATATAATGTGTGTGCGTGAATTTATACAGGGTGCGGCTGGTATTTGAGGACAGATTTTATGGATTAGTAAAAACTTGTTGAACAAATGAATATAATTATATTTGATTACAAACAAGTAAACATGAAATTTAGCTATTATTTAATTTTATTTAATAAAACCACCAAAAGGCATCAATAACTGCCTCTACGCGGGATCGAAATCGGTTTCAAGCTCTGATTAATTGGTCCTTATTTATATCAGACATTACTCGAACTATTGCAGTTTTAAGAGAGTCTTTGGTGTTATGAGGCTGTTTATTAACCTCACTTCTCCACACATCTGGGTGTTGGGTGTGATGTGGTCGTACAAATGGTCGGCCATCCATTCTTGTGTTCGCAGAGCCTTGTGGGATGGAGCCGAGTCCTGCTGAAATATGTAAGGCCTGCCGTTGCATATATTGTCAATCCAGGGCTTGACATCTGTTTCTAGAACCTCAATATAAGCAGCAGCATTTACTCTAAGACCATGTGAAAAAAAGTGTGGTGACATAACGTCCGTCATTGCTAACAACACCCACTACCATAACACTTGAAGGAAATTTTGTGCACATCACTCTTGGCACCTCAGAAGGATCCGAACAAAGCCATCTGTCGTTTCTTCTGTTAAGTTTTTGATCTTGAGCCAAATTTTTCTCATCTGACAAAAACCAAATCGCACCAGCTTCTGAAGGATTTTTAAGTTTGATTAAAAGCCTTTTGGATCTGTTTAAATGGGTTTCTTTTGTTTTTTCAGACATAAATTGACCTCTCTTCATCACGTAGGACTTGTATCGAATGTCTTCATGAACACTCCTGATTGTTTTTTCAGACACATGCAACTTTTTGGTAATTGGCCCCATTAAGTGACCTCGGTTTTCATCAGTTGTCTACTGACTTCTTGAATAAATTTGTATGTTCTCACTTTATCAGAACGTGCAGAATGTCTTTTACATTTTGATACAGACATTGGGGAACTATCAACGTCTTCTAACTCTTTTCGTATCTTGTGGACAAACGATCTTGCAGCTCTGAGGAAACGTGCAATATCCAAATCGCTATGATCAGAGCCTTTAATGCCACAATCACAGCATGCCTTTTCATTTCATTCGTTATCATAGGGTTTGCCATTCTTGATTTCTGAAAAATAAAAGCATTAGAAGTTAGTGGGAAGCAGTATTAATCGTAAATCTGTATGTCCTCAAATCCCAGACTCACTCTGTATGTATATATATATATATATATATATATATATATATATATATATATATAAAATGTGTATATATAATGTGTGTATATACATATGTGTGTGTGTGTGTATATATATATATATATATATATATATATATATATATATATATATATATATATAATATGTGTGTACATATATAATGTGTGTATATATATAATGTGTATATATATATAATGTGTTTGTATATATATATTATGTATATATATATATATATATATATATATATAATGTATATGTATACACACACACGCATATAAAGTCTGTCTATCTGTATCTCTGTATATACATTCACAATTGTGAAGTAAGAGCGTTTAAAGGAGTCAGCGAGTGGGCAAGAGTGAGAGAGAAAAAAATGATATCTGATCGACAATAGTACCAACGCAAGCTTCTTCAGTTTCTCTATGACATCTTGTTCGCTCTCTGCAAACAAGAGGGACAGAGGGACGGGTTTGCTTATAGTTTGTTTGGTCATGGTTCTTTTTCGAATTGCTTTAATCTCTAAGAACGCCTTGGCGTGAAAATGAAAGTGTCTCCAAACAACAGTCATTGTCATTCATGATGTTTGCCATATGAGAAGAGAGACAGTCCTGACAGTTGACAACTTTGGTCGAGAAAGCTAAAATGTAGTACGTTAAAGACAAAGCCTGAGGAGATGTCATCTTTCTGTCTACTTTTAAATAAGCAAGCAGTTTTATTTTCAGGTGAGGCGTATAAATACGCGAAGCACCGCCTTCTAAGATCAAATGTTTAAAATGGCTTTGAGCGAATAAAGCCGTGGACCTTGGAGAAAACTGTCCTTTTTCGAACATTGTGGACTGGTGCTACAGAATCACAAACAAAGAACTGTGCCAAATAATAGAAAGGACATAAGGACTACCAACAGCAGTGACAGCTAAAATGGATGGCACATATAACTAGAAGACAAAATAATGACATTATCAAGATGTTGACATTCCACACTACTTCAAATAAAACGTTAGGGGGGAAAAAACAACACTTGTCAGCCCTGGAAAGACTGATAACAACTACTCAACTGGAAAAACCTTTTTTCCTAAAAAATGTTTTAATAGAATGATTTTTATAAATTGCAACTGAAAGCAATACTGGCTGCTTGATTAATGAATGCCAAATGCTTCTTTATAAGGAAACGGCTACTATTAACATTAGCACATCAACAGATGATGATATATGCGGAAGTTAAATGGTTTTTGTTTAATCAGATTTATCCCGACTTTGATAATACTTATAAAACGATCGTTTTTAACGCATATATTCGTATATAGAAATTACAACGAGAATATATATATTTCAAGATACCGTCTCCTGTAGTGAATTAAATTTCATTTAATTTCGGTTGTTTATTTTGTATACTATATTCTTCTAGTGTTTTGATTCTTTCCTTGTACTGGGTGTACATTTTAGTAATATTTGTCTTATATTTGTTAATGATAGTTGTATTTTGGTCGTTCGTGATATGCTGGTCGAGATGTGCACGGATTGTACCGAGATTCGATAGAAGACAGCTCAATCTGCGAGTGAGTCTGGTGCATGTGTGCCTGATGTAAGAATTTAATGCTGGAGGTGTAATCTCCCAGGTGGCATTAGAATTCATAGACACCATTATTTTTACACGGTGTGGCTTTGAGGTCTTGTGTTGTTGGTAATAATTAGATTAGACATTTTAAACAATGATGTTTTATAGCAGATGATAAATGTCAAGTGTTTGTTTGGACCGGAGAATGATATGTACCGGTGAATTATTTTTTTAATTGCTTTAGGGTGCATTTGATTACAATAGAATAAGGTAATGATATATTTATTTTTTTCCATCAGAGGGGTGTCTTGCCTTACTATTTTTTTAAATTTCAAGGCTAATTTTATTTGTTCGTTGACGACGTGTTTGGGGAAGTTATTGTTGATTAGAGTTTGTTTAATGTTCTTTAGTTCCTTATAGAACTGTGTGTCCGAATAAAAGATTATTCTTTTTATAACAGCTATTTTGTATCGGTAAGGATATTCACTTTTGTAGGTGAGTAAACTTAAGTTTCTGTTAGTATTTTTTTTTATATATATATAAGGAGAGGTTGTTTTAAATTATGGCTGTTGGCATCGACTAAGACGTCGAGGGAGAGGATTTTATTATTGAGTTCCTAAGCCAAGTGCAAGACCCGATATATTTTCAAAAGTTACTTTAAGACTTTTTAATAATTTCGTATGAGCTGTTTGCTAATATGAACATGTCGTCGATATAACGCACGTAGTAGAGACTTTGTAATCGCAGATAGTATGCAGTTGAACAATACTGGCGTCAGACGCCTTCGAATTGCACTTGCACTAATAGAACTTGCTCGACAATACCCATTCGGATAGTAATCACTGTATTGATCCGAATTGAGAATGGAGTAGAGAAGAGAATAGATAATAGCGGTCCGTATAATAATAGAGAAATAGCGATCTGAATAGTAATAGAGAATAGAATACAAATGCGATCAATTAGACACACGCTACCTCACATATATGCGCTTCTTCTATGATCACGTGGTCTACTTAATTCAATAATGGGATCGCTTATGTTTGCTCACTGGTGGTCTATGTTCAAACTCAAATGTGACAGCGACACTTTATTCCTATATAACACCTCCCCTTTGAAATGGCTTCCTCTGGAGACTATATTTCTTCAGCGTCGGTTCACTATTCAAATGTTTCGTTGCAGCTCTTTTTTCTTTTACTATACCTCCTTGGTTCATTAATTTCCTTGGTGGCGTGGGTACGTCATACAATATTTCTATCAGTACCTCTTTTCGTGGACTTATTAAATCAGTGAATCATAGTTTTAAATGATTAAGGTGTTGCTTACGTACCCATTTTTTGTCCCTGTGCCATGTATGCCATTTTTCCGATCCTGTTTTTATAACACCAGTTCCCAGAATTCTTTTCCACGTTGGTACATTTTTAAAAAAAACATTTCATCACTATGTTTAAAATATTTATTTATATTATTTTGATTTCCTTCCTGGTAGTAATTTGTTAAATACGGACTTAAACTTCCTGGCAAACATCAATTCTGCAGGCGACATTCCAGACACGGTATTCGGGTTTGATATTATTCTGTAAACACTCAAATTGTTGTAGCATTTCTTCATCTGACTCCTCTCCCTCCGACTTTATTTTTAGTGTTCTTTTAAAAGTATCGAAAACCGTTCCGTTTTTCCGTTTGATTGCGAAGTCTATGTATTCTGGACCATGGCATATCGGTTTTCGGCCAAGGTTGAATTTTGATAGCCGCTTATTTCGCTTCCAGGGCAAAACCTCTCCATGATTTCGCTACATTTTCGATATCTTGATCCATTTTTGACCAGTAAGTATAACAACTCATTAAGGATTTCATTCTAGAAATTCCTGGATGTCCTATGTCAAATTCTTTTAACATACGTCTTTGCAGCGATGCTAGTATCGCCACTCTCTCTCCGTACATAAGTACAACATTTTAATGAAAATGCATTATTTCCAATAACATTTTTTTCCTTTAGATCTTAATTTCTCCTTCATTTTCATTATAAAAGTCGTCTTTTTCCGCCTTAATTTTTATTTCCTCCAAATGTTATGGCCAGTTCTCTTATAGTCTTGTGTATAATACATTAATAATTTCATTTTCGGTCCTTATCGCCGCAATTACTGTGTCTTCAAGTGGTTCGCAGAATTTTAGTATTAGTCTAGGCAATCCGTCTGCATGATTTAAATTTTTGGGATGGTAGAAACTCCATTTTATAATTATAGTTCAAAAGTATAATTCCCCAGCTCTGCAGTCTATTCGCTGTATGTGTCGGAATAACTCTTGTTTAATCCATATATAGACAATAATGGACGATGGTCTGTCTGTACTATGAATTAACTACCATGTATGAATTTGAAACTTTTTCATACCAAATATGATTGCCAATGCACACTTTTCAATCTGGCTGTAGCTATTTTCATCTGCAATCAATGATCTTGAAGCATGAGCTACTGGTTTAGTTGTTCCGGCCGCATATTTGTGTAGTATCACTGCTCCAATACCCGAATCACTTGCATTTGATGCAATCGCAATCTTTAATTTGGGGTCAAAATGAGCTAGTGACGAATCCTAGTGACATTTGTCCCAGATATTCAAGTCTGGACATAAACAATTTGCATTTTCCTTCACTAATCTAAAACCATATTTTTGGAATCTCTCAAAGATTTTTTTTTTTTTACATCTGCATGTTATTTTCGTGTCTTACTAAGTAAGCAAATAAGTACGTCATCCAAATATACAAACCAGTAAGCATGATATCCATTATCCGTTGGAATATGCTTGGTGCTACCTTTATACTGAAAGGAAGTCAGTTGAATTTGTATAATCCTCTATGAGTATTAATAGTTTTGGGCACTCTTCGTCTACTAGTACTTGTAGGTAAGAGTCTGAAAGGTCCAATTTAGAAAAGAAAAATATCTCCATTCAATTTGGCAAAATTTCCTCTGGACCATGACAAGTATTAGGTTTTTTTTTTGGGGTTTTTTTTGGTGTTGGTAGTGGGGGATATCGTCTTTTTTTTCCTGTTCTGTTAGAAGTTGAAAAACGCTTGTAGTTTTTTCTCTTACATGGCCGGTGACTATGTACTTGTGAATTGTCTTTTTCCTCAATCCTTGCAGTATCGAATTTCAGATTCAGAATACATTGACATTCTTCCGTTATTTTCTGGAGTGTTAATTAGGAATCCATTTCTAAGTTAGCAAGTATCCTGGATTTGATATCCGCGTCCTTAGAATTTAAACCCTGTACGAATATCAGGCCTTTAAATAAATCCGGAGTTATTTCATTTAACTTGCACTTTTCACATTCTCAACTCACAACTCCTGCATAAATGAAAAAATCTTCATCGTCGCACTTTACTAAGTTAAAACATTGCCATCGTGTATTAAATAATGAACTCCTATCGCCAAAAATTTTTGATAGAATTAGAACAGTCTCATCAAAATTTATCTCTCTTGGTTTTATCGGCAGAATATAATTCACATATTTTTCATGTTCAGCAGAGGACAATTTCCTTAATAATAAACGAACATTTTTTCATTATTCAAATGCCAACAATCCCTTTTGAAGATTCTTTCATATCTTCTCTAATAAAAGCTGAAAAAGTTTATCCCTTCGTCTGGATTGTACACGAAGTCATTGATTGAAGTTTTTCCTTCCATGGTTTTGGCAAACAACTCAAAAAACTTCTGTTGTTATAGTTGTAATTGCTGTTCAGTTTGTTGTTTTTGTTGCTGCAAATGTTGTTTTCGTTGTACTTTTTGTTGCTACAACTGTTGTTCTTGTTGCTTCTGTAGCGCCAACATTTGAACCATGATAGCTTATAGTTCTTCCATTCCGCTGTACTCTGCCGAACGAATCCTCGTGTAAGTTCAAAGAATCCTTGCGAATCATTATCGCCACTTTTGTGATGTCAACGAATACTCGTTGTCAGTCCCGTAATGCTCGTTGTAGTAGAGACTTTGTAATCGCAGATACAACTATAGTAACGCAGGTGTCAGACGGCTTCGAATAACACCTGCACTAAAAGTAATCGCTCGATAATACCTCCCTCAAATAGTAATCACCGTATTGATCTGAATAGTGAAGAGAACAGCGGTCCGCGCATAGGTACTAGAGGAGAAATAGCGATTCGAATAGTAATAAAGGATAGAATAGAAATGCGATGAATTAGACACACGCTACCTCCCATATATTCGTTTCCTATGTGGTCTACTTAATTCAATAATGGGATCGCTTATGTTTGTTCATTGGCGATCTATGTTCAAAGTGAAGTCTTAGCAGCGGCACTTTATTCCTATATATCAGGAACACAGTGGAATTATTAAAGACGTTTACAATGTGTGTCATGTAGAAATTAGATATAGTGGGGTGTCAAGAGGCTGGCCCCATCGCTACGCCGTCAATTTTCGTATAAATGTTGCCATATAGTGGTTGTAAAAAGGTAGTTGAGTCGTGCAAAAATAGGGAGACAATTTTGCTGAATAATTGGTTTAATTTTAGGTAGTGTGAACGACAGATGATTGTAAAATTTCTGTAAGGCTATGACTATAGATTCTTTGACTGGGACATTAGTGAGTAAGTTTTAAAGATCCAGCAAGACAAGGATGCCGCTATTTGGTTTAATATATAGAGGAATTAGACATGTGGACTTAATGCTATATTTATTGAGTAAGTAAGTAATTATCAGTTGGTTTAAGGTTTTTGCTAATTCATATGAGGGAGTTGGGATTTATGAGATTCTGGGACATAGCGAAAAGTTAGGTTTGTGTATTTTTACGTTCCCGTATAAGTAACCAGGATAATACTCACAATATTGTGGAGTTTCGGCGATCCGATCTCCGTCTTGCTAGCCGGAATCAGTTTATTAATTTGTTTGCTGATATATTGGTTTAGTTTTTTAAATTAATCTTTGTTGTTGAGAATGGAGTCAAGTTTTTTTTTTATTGCAATCTGTTTTGTTTATAATACAGCTCCCAATGCAGGGAAAGATTCAAAGCATTATCAGCTATTATTATACAAAATAAACAGCCCACATTAAATACCATTCATCATAAGAGAAAGTATCTTGGTGCAATGATATATTTAATGTACGTGTGTGTGTGCGTGAACGAACGCGCGTGCACACACACGCATACATATATAGTTGAATGAACATATGTTTTAATAAATCTTTTTTTTTTTTAAGCATTCAACCTTAAGCAAGGCGGGAAGCCACTAGCACGCAAAGGGTTTCAGAGTAGGAGCGAGAACAAAGAGGAGTGATAGAGAAAAGGATGGAGAGACGATTAGGAGATAGATCAGGGCATCTGGAGACGTCGATTGACGTTACATTTGAATAGTTGGAGATTATAGTTATCAGGAAAACAAGAACTGGGGAGTGAGTTCTACAGGCGAGAAGTGCGGGACATGAAGCTATTGGAGTAGAGACGGCTACATTTAACAGTTTCGACAGTGAAAGGGTTAAAGCGAGATGCTACCCTAGTTGATCGCTAAATTCATGAAGTCGGGGAACACGGCAGCAATACTCCATGCAAGGGCGAATAAAGGATAGAATAGAAATGCGATGAATTCGACACACGGCAGCAATACTCCATGCAAGGGCGAATGGTTGATTTGTAGATTTGAAGGATCGACTCCGGCGAGAAAAAATTTCCTGGCGCGGCATAGGGAGCCAACTTTCCTAGCGGTGGACGAAACTATTGACTCAACGTATTCGTTCCATCTCTGGTCAGCGGACAATATGAGACCGAGCAGTTGCAAAGAGGTGCTCTCGTGAAGTTGACCGCCAGACATTCTAATGGGAGGCAGGGATCGTTCTCTCTGGTGAGTAATAGAGAGCAGTTTTGTTTTTGAGGCATTAAAGTTAACCAGCCAATTTCTGCCCCAGTTCACAACCAATTGGAGTTCCTTTTCAAGACAAATGGCCAGGTTAGTTTTGTCCGCGACACTAGATTTGGTTTTGAGGCAGGAGTAAATAGTAGTGTCGTCCGCATAGATGCCTACTTGGGAAACTATGACATCAGGAAGATCATTAATAAAGATAAGGAATAGAGTAGGGCCAAGGATAGAGCCTTGGGGAACACCTGCGTTCATGGGATAGGATCTGGAGGAGAATCCGTTGAGAACGACCTTCAATGTACGGTTCGACAGGAATGATTGTATTAAATCGAACAATCGACCAGTAATTTCATAACCCTGGAGCTTGCGAAGAAGGCCAAACCCTATCAAACGCTTTGGATATATCAAGAACCACGGCACGAGATTCTCCGTCATTATGAAGTGCTTGGCAAACAATTTCACTTATGGTCGTAACCACATCAGCTGTAGAACGGGCAAAACGGAAGCCATATTGCTTGTCGGAGAGCAGATCATGGGATGTAAGGTGCATAACCACTTCGGTGTTGATTAAAGCTTCAAAGACTTTACCGAAGAAGGGTAGGAGACTGATAGGACGGTAATTAGAAAGGGTCAGAAGGGTCTCCAGAGTTCTTAAAGACAGGAACAACGGATGAGGACTTCCAACAGGGTGAAAAACGAGATTCATTGAGGCAGTAGTTATGTAATTTGGAGAGGGCAGGGACCAGTTCAGGTGCACATTTCTTCTTGACAATGGCTGGTATCCCATCTCCACCACTAGCCTTGTGGGGGTCTAATTTAGAGATGATGCCCAGAACCGATGACGGGGTTATGTGCAACCCGCTCAAGTGAGCCTCAGTTCGAAGGGGGATATCGGGTATGGGTACACTGAAAGAGTCGAGCGTTGAATTGATTGAGAATTTCCGAGCAAAGCATTCAGCCTTGTCGGCAGAAGGGGCCAGGACCTCAAACTAGTTGAACAAAGGAGGTATAGAGGGTTTGCTATTGTTAAGTATGCTCTTGCAGAGACGCCAATAATCCTTGGAGCCAAATTTGCGAGATGCAATACATTCTTTCATTCGAGCAGCATATAGAGACTTTGCTTCACTCGTTACGGGCAGAGACAAAGAGACGTCTATTGCAATCAGACATAAAGGTGGAAAAAGTGATTCCTATGGGCAATGGCAGCTGAGCATGCAGCCGAGAACCAGGGGGAGGAGCGCGATTTGACCATATATTTCCTTGAGGGGATGAAAACTTCGATTCCAACTTTAACCCAGGAGGAAACCTCGGAAGCACATTCTTGAACATGGAGCGAGAAGACAACGTCCCAGGGGACGTCGTGAATGATATCCCGGAACGAGTCCCAGTCTGCTCGTTGATAGCAGAACGATGTTCTAGTGGTAGGAGGTTCTTTGCAGGGGGTGGAGTTGAAGGAGATGTTGACAGACACTACAGCGTGATTGGAGTTGCCAAGAAGGCAGAGCGGCGTGGCGCTACAGAACTCGGGGATGGAGGTAAAACATAGATCAAGAAGAGAAGCCTTACCATCCAGATTGTAGGGAAAACGTTTGGGGAAGTCAACTATTTGCGCGTGGGATTGAGAAATTTAAAAATTAAGGGTTTGTATGCCTGCAAGGTCAGTAGTAGCGTTATTAAGCCACTTTGTATGATGGGCGTTAAAATCGCCAAACACGAATATGCGAGCAAACGGATGGAGAGAGAGAGAGAGCCTTGTCAATGCTGTGAGAAAAGCATTCGAGTACACCACAGTCTTGAGAGAATGGAGAACGATAAAGGAAGAAGAGGTAGCTTACAGTATTGAGAAAGGATAGCCGAAGACACATATACGAATTGTCTGGAGATTCAAGAGAGCTCTCTCGCCAGCGGGAGATGGTCCTTGACGTAAACACCGAGGCCATGCATATAATTTTGAGAGTCTTTTCTAAGGAGTGGAAGGTAGCCGGGGACCGAGAGATCAGAGGATGGGATAGATGAGTCGAGGTTGGTCTCACAGAGAGCCAGTATATCCGGGCAGTTTGCAACAAGGAAGGATTCAACACTGCAGAAGTTGGGTCTAATGCTACGGATGTTAGAAAATTAAATGGTTTGGGTGATTTTTAAGAGCTGGTTTAGGATTTCTTTTGAAATCGTTGTTAGATTTCATGATGTGTAAATGCGGTAGCAAAAAAAAAAAAAAAAAAAAAAGCCTGAAGTAGAAAAAGCAGACGGTGATCGACCGCGATGTGGACAGACGGAATTTGGCGCAGCCTGCAGCATAATGTGGCCTCAGGGTTGCCCACCGGAGATGAATGCAGGGACATCTGTCTATGCGCGACATGGCACTACAGACACCTCGGTATTACACAACGGTTGATCAGAGCGGGCGCTCAAGACGCTACGCAAGAGTTAGGGCTCGTAACTACCAGTCGGAGACAGCAACCAGAAAACTGTCAACCGTGTATTCTCAGAATGAAGAGGTATTGTCGAAGACTGCACACGTCACGGGAGAAACACAGCAGTCTTCAGTACAGAGAGAGAGAGAGAGAGAGAGAGAGAGAGAGAGAGAGAGAGAGAGAGAGAGAGAGAGACAGATCCGGAAACCTCTTCCTGAACAAGAAACAAGCTGTGAGCCCCTACTCTTGAACAAGAGAAGGGGGTGAGTATTGACCGGACGTTTACTAACTGCCGACTCCCATTCTCTTGGTCAGATGGTGGATTGTAGAGGCTGACTTTATGTCACCATGCTTTTCAGTTTCAAGGAACTGAGAATTGTCCAAAATAATAAATTTTTTTTGATGGTAGGGGGCCGATTTTTAACTAAGAGGCTGCAGGGTTACAAATTAGTTACAATATTAGAACACAAAACGAAAAATGTAAGTAAACTAAATTAATGAAAAATAAAGTGGTAGAATAGCAGAGAGAGAGAGAGAGAGAGAGAGAGAGAGAGAGAGAGAGAGAGAGAGAGAGACATGGGCATTTTAGGGAGGCCATGTTTCAAATAATCGTTACAAGTGACGACTCCGAGGGGTATTTCAAACTTCCAGCTTTCCAAAGAATACCAGAATGTAGACAAAATAATTCTTACACAGCACTTTGGTTCTTGAAAATGACTCAGCTGGTCGAAAGTACTTGAACAAGACAATAACACAATATGAACTTCGGACAGTTTATCCACATTTTCGAGTACAATATTCAGCAACTTATTCGAAAATAAAATAAGAAAAAAAAAAAAAACAGTGATATCTTTGGCTCTTTTTTAAATAATTTTTTACAATGTAACCAAATTCATTTTTATATTCTTTTTTTTTCTTTCCATCATCTTTGTTTTTAACCATTCCACCTTTTGTGATAACAGAAAATCTGCGAATCTTGTGTTCATTTAGTCTTTTGTTTAAACTTGAGGTTTCTCCAATGTATTCTTTCTCGCAATTCTTGCTCTTGAAAGACTAAATTCTAGATGTGACAAATTTTATGCCTAGCTTAGGTAGAAAATATATTATTCTATCCATTAATCCTATCAGAACTACAACCGAAAAGAATAAAGGGAATAACCTTATATGTTATAAAGCAGCTGCACCATCGATCAATCCCAGATGTCTTCATGATATTTTTTCAACAATAGAATTTGTTTTTTAGTTAGTGGTTTCAAACAACAGCGAACGTACGGTAGGGGGTCTGTATTCTGATGTGTAGCCGATCAATTGAACTTTATGGATAAACACCATAATCTGAAGAACAAAGATAAAAATCTTCGTGGCTGCGAAATCTGAAACGGCTAGAATGACAGAGGAACACACACACACACACACACACGCGTATATATATATATATATATATATATATATATATATATATATATATATATACTCTCTCTCACTCTCTCTTTGCTATTCTACCACTTTATTTTTCATTAATTTAGTTTACTTACATTTTTCGTTTTGTGTTCTAAGGTATATATATATATATATATATATATATATATATATATATATATATATATATATATATATATATATATATAAAGGCGACTATGAAGGCAAGGTACATGATACTTTCAGGCAAATCTTTGCTTAGGTGGTTTCCGCAGTTTATGTGAAAATTGATACGGAAATTAATGTGTGTGCAATCACATCGTTCAAAAGTCTTTGGCTCTACTGTTTACTGGTTTTCTCTGTAATTAATTGTAAATACGAAGATGAAGCGAAGAAAGCGGAGTTTGGAAATAAAAATTGTAGAAACAGTTGCGATGATTTAAAACACATCTTCCTCTTATATCAGAAGTAAAAAATAATATCTGTCAGTAGATGCCACAGAAATACAGGTGCTATGCATTGCGTACCTGGATTCTGGCTAAGATTTGTAATTATGTTAGCAAAACAAGTGTCGATATATGGAAATAGACGTGTACACATACATACACACGAAGAAATACACAAGAAAGAAATGGAGAAGAAAACAATTTTATGGAATGATAAACTTTGCTAACAATTGTGTATTTTTTTCTTCACGGGATGTTCTAGTATTTTCAAGTTGTGAAAGACGAATCTAATTCTGGTAAATATCGACAAGTCGTATATCGAAAGAAAATACTGATTTTTAAGCTAAAACACATTTTTATGGAATGTAGTTCGGAGATTTGTAATAAACACTCATTATGAATATGAAGTGTACATGTCATTTTAATTGGGGAGTGAACTATACGGAGGGTTTTTTTTTTCATAGATGTTTGTGTTGAAAATAACTTCTACTGATGATGGACAAGTCTTCAGCTTGTTTGGTTGAAGTTAATGAGTATAATTATCACATGTTTCAATATGTTTGGCATGGAATTCAGTATTTGAAATTATCATATTTTAAGCGCTAAAAGTCAGAGGTTTAGTTACATATTGAGACTAAATATATGAGCGCGTCGTATGTGCTGAATTACCCAGCTACTAACTTGTAAAATGCGACAAGTGTGTGTTGAGGTTGGGGGAAACGCCTAACCAATTTCTGACCCCAAGACGTACGACGGTAATAGTCAGAGAAGGGAAAGAGACGGGAGGTAACAAAATAACACTGTCTCAGAAACCACGCACAGAAACTTTAGGAAGAAAATTACTATAGGACTGATTTTACAAGACACCGAGTCTCACCAACTGCCCAGTACTGACTGCTGGTTTTCCCGTCGCTTTTATTGACAGGAGACAGTTGAGAGAAACCCGGATCTAGCAAGTTAAAGAGAGGCTTGTATCTAAACATGCCAATCTGTTCTGTTGCTAAACGGCAAAACTAAGATGTAACTGAATTTGACAGACATGTCCGCACGCGATCCAGGACCTCTTTTGCGTCTGTACTGATGTGCGTTCGCCACACTAATCAACTGTTTTATTATAAACTAAGTGACGGTACTGTAGTAAAATAATTGTTTGTGTTTGTTAATGACGTCATATCGATAATTTAGGAGGGTTACCCTCGTCTGTTGTAGGTCCGTTAATATACAACGAGATCCACACTTAGCAGAAAACCATTTTTTTTCACACGGTGACAAAAAAATGACATTCTGGCAATCGGAAGAATTGAAACATTTCAACATTACTGATTTTGTTTTTGCTCTCTTTCTGCAATTTGTTTCAAAGATGGAGATCAATTGTGAGTTGACGATAACCAATTTCATAAGAGATAATGAGGCAGATGTTTTACGTAGATTTATCTCTTTTGCTTCTTTATTCTACCAACCAGCGATTAGATTGTCAAATAGGAGAATCCTTCCTTCCTGACTTCATAGCTCTAGATTAGCCATTTACCTCTTTGCTTTACGCTTGTGACGTCGGCTTACTTGACTTGTAGATTTAGAAGAATATAGCAGTAACGCCAATGAAAACCTGTGAATAGTTGTAGATGGCGCTGATATATGATCCAGGATTTGGTTCCCTAAAAAGGGTAGACATCAATAAAAGCTTTTAGACTCTTTACTTTCATTACTTTCTTCGGGTTCTTGCTTTTGCAGATACGTTTGTTCTTTGTCTTAGTCTAGTATTTGATCTAGTTAGCATAAGAAAACCTCATGTCCTATGATATGTAACGTCTTGAAGTGTTTCCAATTTAGTCAAATAGATAAACATAAAAGGAGGGTGATAATCATCTTCCGATGTAGGCTGATTGATGATGATATATATAGACACGTGAAAAGCAGATACGAAGGAAAAAATGAAAATGGAAGCTTGAAGTGGGACACATTAAGAGAAGCTTTTATAACGATATCATTCCAAACCAAACCAAAAAAAAAAAAAAAAAAATGAATGAATGGATGACAGATGAAATTCACGACATGATGAAAAAGAGACAAAAACAATTCCAAAGTACGGCCCCAAATATAGGACTATGCACAAAGAAAATTAGTAACGAATAGAAGCAGGCTAAAGAGGAATGGCTCAACGAAAAATGTGCAGAAATAGAAGGAATGCGTATTACATTTAGATATGCATAAAAATAGGAGAACAGGACAAAAGACATGCTCGTCATCAGGATAGAGAGAGAAAAATACTTTAGAGATGGAACCAAAATGTCGGAGAACTCTTCCACAACAAAAGAGAACAACAGCAATGTACAGAAATATCGAAGGATCGAAACTATTAAAATCTGAAGTGAAATTAGCACTGGCCAAATTGAACGTAAACAAAGCAGATGGATCAGATTTAATTGTAATAGAGATGCTGGCAGCCTTAAATGATTTCGGCATAGACGAGATAATATACAAAATAGATGAAATATACAATAGTAGTGATATCACGGAAGACCTAGGTAAATCTATTTTCATAGTACTACCTAAGAAGCCAGGAGCAAACGAATTTGAACTCAATCGGTCAATCAGTCTAATTAACCATATAACAAAGCTTATGAGAATTATAATGAATAGAGCACACAGCAGAATCAGACCGGAAATAGGACAAAAGCTATGCGGGTACGTTAAAGACTCTGGAATTAGATCTATTTTATGAGATATTTTTGCTCAGATTGATATCAGAATGATCAATACAATTGCAGAAGGGTGTGTACCTGTGTTTTATAGATTATTCAAATAACGTATGCCGCAAAGAATTGTTGCAACTGCTTGGTAACCTGGACATATTTAAGAAGAATATTAGAATAATCCAGAACCTATACTGTCTACATACTGATAGAAAATGAATTCAGTAAATATACCAAAATAGACAGGTGTGTAAGAAAAGAATGGATCTTCTCACCGAACTTATTCAAACTATACAGTGAGGAAATTCTGTGAGAATTAGAAGTCCTACCAGGATTCATTGTTGATGGCCACACTCTTAACAACATAAGATTTACCACGTAGGCAAATGAATTCTTAGGAAAAATTGTTATCTCCTTGCTAGCGATCATGATATAGGTTTTTAGTCTTTTTTAGTAAGTAATGAGTTTAATGTGTTTGTTTTTGTTGCTAGGTGATATATATCTATGCATCAGTTGTCTCATAATTTCTTCGTCTTTTTTTGTCGTTACCGAGTAGTTAATTTTTGTAATAAATAAATTTAATAAAATTTAATAATTCAATGGTGAGCTTTTTTACATTATTATCATTTGTATTATTGTTCATTTTTATTTCCTTAATGTTCATTATAAAATAATGTGCGTGTGTAATATAATAATGTGCGTGTGTAATATAAGCTCTATTAAAATATTTATGATGGTTATTGTGTATGTTTTGGACATTCAATGTTGTTGATGGGTAGAGGTCAGTTTAAGTGCGTTAATTTTTTTTTATAGACGAATGTTTTCAAGTTTTCATTATTCGAACCATTTAGTAAGTTTAAAAGGGAATTCTGTTATGTATGCTTTCTTTAAATGGGAAATTAAGACTGAGGTATTTAAAAAAGATTTTTGACTTCGTCGGTTTACTTGTTGTTATAAATATATCGCCAGCGTACCGGGAGTAAATTGTTGATTTAGAGTATTTAAAAAAAACAAACATTTTTTTTGTAAACTTGACGTAAATTTATCCTAATTTTGGAGCGATTGAAGCTTCTTCTATGTACTGTATCTCTTCAGGAGGTGGGCGATTACGGCTATTCACAGTTTCATTTCTTTAGTAACCCTTAGCAATGTTTGGCTTTTGATCCCTGTTCTGCCAACGATTTACACAAACTCGTTAGGTTGGTTATGTGCTGCTTTTCCTTGTATCTCTTGCCTTCAATATTTTTTGAGAGGGTCAAATTTTCTTTCCTCATTTGATGCCCTAGAAATTACAATTATCTCTTTCTGATGCTACGTGTAAGTGTCCTTCTTGTTTCCATTTTTAATAAAACTTCGTAGTTGCTCAAATGTTCAGTCTATAGTATTTTCAGCATCCTTTTGTAGAACCAAATTTCTGTTACCTGAAGTCTCTTTTCCATCTGTGATGAGATGGTCCAGCATTCAGTGCCATATAGGGGTACCGATATTACATGTGTTCAGTAATCTTATCTTTGTTTCCAATGACATTTTCCTGTTTCTTAATACTTTGCTTAAATTTTAGAAGCAACTTTCGTTGTCTCAATGCACTTTCGGATTTCGATGTTGCATTTTCCTTTGAATAGGCAAGTTTTTGATTTCAGCCGCAATAAAAACATCACGCTTCAGTAGAGAGTGTCTGCTGGCTTAATACAGCTGGAAAGCAAGGAAAAGAATTTCTGTTTTTCATGACTTTCTCTCTATCACCCCCTTATTATTCTGTCTCTTTTTTTCATGCTCACACCTTGAAGGAACTTATAAAATAGGGAAGACTAAAGCCACGGACTTTTCTAATACAAGCAAAAGAATTTCTGCTTTTCGGTGACTGTATCTCTTTCATCCACTCACTGTTATGTTCTGTCTTTCATGTTGCCTACTAAAAAGGCTAGTAAATTCATTGCTTTTCACTTGCATATTTTCTTGCTAAACAACAAGTGTTTTCTCTACTTGCACTGCCTAAATAATATCACTCGTAAAAATTCTCCTCAGAAATGGGAGATGCAAAAAAAAAAAAAAAAAAGAAACAAAACAAAAAAACAAAGAAAAAAAACACATATACAAAGCGGATAGTGAAAATTATCAATAATTAATTTTATATTACAGAAAATTATTTCTACTGGAAAAAATGTAAGGCATGCAGTGCATAAACCCTATGCATTTTTAACACAGGGGTATTTGTTTTAATTTGGTCTTGAAAGATTGACTTCCAGGTTCTCAATTATCCTAATCAAAACACATAGCTCTGTGTTAAAAAAATGAATTTCTGCGATACTTTAAACTAAAAGTAAGTAACATTTGTCTCAAATCAGATTAATTAAACTTTAAATCAGATAATATTCCTCAGATAAAGTTTCAGAAAAGCATATTTTTGAAAGATTTTTAATAAAGAAAATTACATTGTGCTGAATAGTTAAAATAGTAATTTTTAATGATTTAATAAAAACTACATTCAGTCAATTTAAATTAGTTTTGAAATACAGCAAAGTATTTTGCTTATTGTAAATATTAACTTTAATCTATTAGCTTGAAATTAAAACAAAATAAAAGCTTCAAGAAAGATTTTCATTTAAAAATATAATTTTAAACCTTAGGAAATGCGTTTCTATCTCTCTCTCTCTCTCTCTATATATATATATATATATATATATATATATATATATATATATATATATATATATATATAGTATTACACAACAAAATCCAAAATTATCTCGTATGGGGGGGGGGTTGATATATTTCAACCGATGAAAATTTCGTCGGTCTTATTCAACCCCGGTGTATAAAATGAGTTAGTGTAGGAATTAGAAATTTAACTGTGACAGCCGTTGAAAAATTGATAAACAATTTATCCATTTCAATGTTTCAATCAGACGAAAAACACGAGGCAGTGGTCAGAGGAGGGTGGAAAATATTAGCCTTAAAGGGAAGAGATTTTATAAAATTAAACCCGGATATTAAATTGGGGTTATATAAAGAATGAAGTGTTAATTTTAAACTAATAGAGGAACGAAAGGGCAATTATATATATATATATATATATATATATATATATATATATATATATATATATATATATATATATATATATATATATATATAAGGTTAATACTTATATTCTTCCAACGATAAATTATACTTAAAAATAAGATATTTTAAAAAAAAAGTCATATTTAGATAATTTATATTAAATTTAGGTAAGAATATATTTAACAATTTTGTGACACGTTTCGTCCTTTCCGACATTATCAGACTAAATTTGTTATGTTGGTACTCATAAAAGGAGGGATACTGGGAATTTTAAATTTGACATTTTGTTTTTATCTAGCCGATTTCATTTAGCTTCTTTTTCTTTTTCTTTCCATCATTTTTGTCAATAGATAATCCCACATTGTGGTAAGAGAAATTCTACCAGTAATGGTAAAAATGTTATAAGAATTTGGGCGGCGCAAATTTATTGCGATCAAGACACCCTCTAGACATTTTCGTCGTAATGAATTATTTTCTTGTTTGATTAGAGGAGCATTTTTTATGTTAAAATTGTGGTCAGTCTCGTTACGGTGTGCAACCAACATATTTGATGTATTGTTTTATAAAATGTTTCTTTTGTGTTCATATAATCTTTTATTTAGATTTATTGAGTTTTCACCTATGTATTTTTGTGACAGTAAATTCCACCTTCAAGCTTTAGCTTGTTTTGTTTAGTATTGACTAAGTCGTCTTTTATTGTTTTAGATGTAGTATTAACAGACTTCACATTGAGTTTAAATAGATTCTTTCCAGTTGTAGATGTGATAGAATTGGTAGGCGGATAAATAAGTTATTAGTTTTAAATCTAAAATGTTCACTGTACAATGTCCGCGTTATATGACTAATGGAAAAGCTTTGGAATAAGTATTTTGACAAGGATGTAAATTAGGTTGCGCGTTTTTTTTCTTCAATACTTCCTATTAGTAGGGTTTATATATGTATGTAGCACGCACTCACATATAGGAATAAATGATCGGGTGATTCTTATGTTAACTTTCAACATATGAAAGGCTGTGCACAGAAAGGCCATGGTGATGAGCATTTCGTCTGAGCGAGTAATCTTTCAGGTCACGTGGTCTTCTTCTTCATCATTACCCCCTAACTTCTTTTACCTTTGAATAATGTATAAAGGAATTGTAGTTTTGACCGACCGCCCAGTGCGGCAGGGGTCGAACGTCTCTTTTGTTGTTACTGTTTTCACTATGTCATTGCCCGTAATTTCTTTTTTTGGCGGTTATAATCATGGAACGCCGTCATAAAAATCTGGTAAATATAAATATCAAAAGTTAAAAAAGAAGGTGAAAAATTGAAAGAATGAAAGAAGAATTTTCTTATTAATAAAGAAATCGCAATGGAATAGAAAAATAAAATAAAAAGAGGAAATAAAAAAAAAATGAATAGAATATGATCCTCTACTTCTTCTTTTATGAGCCGCGTGTCCCTTGACGACGTTGGCGATTATGATTCTCCACAATTTTCTCCACGAAATTTATTAAGACCTACAAAGCTCTTAATAAGTTTTGTCTTTTTTTTCCTGCTAAACCTTGTTCTCTCATTCATTTACTCAAGTTCGCTAGGGTAGGTTACGCATTGTTTTCCTCTGTTTCTCTTGTCTTCAATCTGTCCTGTGAGTATAAAAATTTCCAAACCTTCTTCCCTCATTATGTGCCCTAGAAATTACAAATGCCTCTTTCTGATGTTAAGTATAAATGTACTTTTGTTTCCATTTTCTCTAAAACCTTGCTCAGCATCCTTCTGTAGAGCCACATGTTTGTTGCTTCAAGTCTCTTCTTCATCTGTGAAACATTCACGCTCATATAGAAGGACTGGTATTACATAATAATTCAGCATTCATTCTTTTTGACAAAATTTATAATTACTTTTATTAATACTTTGCTTAACTTTTGGAAGGAGTCTTTGGCCAATGCACATTCGGATTTCAGTCTCATATTCTGTAGATTTAAATTTTTTGTACTTGTTTGATTTTGGTGTCTCCAATTTGTAATTTGCATATTAGGCTGTTCCTTTTTCTAACAATCATACATTCATGTCTTCTTACAAATGTTTAGTACTTTTTTGTCGCTTTTCTTTACGACCTTCTCTGTGAGTTCCTGTAGTTTCCTTTATGTATCGGTTGTATCATCAACATATCTTATTTTGTTAAGATTCTGGCTGTCAATATGAATCCTGGTAGGACTTTTAATTCTCTCAGAATTGCCTCACTGTAGTGTAGAGGTGAGAAGACACATCCTTGTCTTACACCTATTTCTATTTTTGTATATTTACTTAATTCATTTTCTATTCGTATTCAGGCTGTTTACTTCGAGTATAAGTTATGAACGATTCTAATAACCTTCCTAAATGAAAAAAAAAGCACTACTCAAAAGTAATATGTATTTACTCAGTAAATGTAGAAAACTGCAAGTAGTTTGTACATGTTTTCCTTATAATGTACTTATGAACGTTTAGCTGTATGTATTTAGTCAGATTTGTCTGTATAATTATAAATAAGAGTAAAAGAACAGATATACATGATATATATGCATGATGGCTGTCACCACGTTTTTGAGTATAACCATCCAAATATAGCACTATAAGACACCTAGTTGTGCTTTGAACGGATATGGCTCTTTAAGCTGGATAATTTTTTAAAGTCTATCACATAAATTTGGCAGACAAATTTTCTTGTCATTAGGTCTATTTTTGTGAATGTTTGCATGATTTTCAACCCACCAACTGATTTACAAACTTTTCCTCAAAATTGACAATACTTAATGCTATTTTATAGTCGGTTGAAGCTCTGGTCATATGCCTTGGCATATCACTTAAGTTTTCTGCTTTATTCAAACAAAGACTACCACAAACATTGCAAGGGTATCATGCTTTTCACATATAGAATCTGGAAGTTCTACATCTAGACATTTTCGGACACTTTTTTTAGCTTTTGCAATCCAAGAACACACACACACACACACACACACACACACACACACATACATATATATATATATATATATATATATATATATATATATATATATATATAATTGTGCATTTGGGTAGCAATCCCTCTTTTAAATTTCATTAAATACGACTGACAAGGTACTGCGGATAAGTATTAGGTTGGTGCAAAAATAATGTGTTCTTATAATTTTTTTTTTTTTTAATTAATAATGCTTCCATTATTTTTAGGGTTTTTTTTTTTTTTACATGTGAATGACTCTATTATATTTTGTATTATCAACGAGTGTGTTGCTGACGGAGTTTGGTAGGTTTCCCTGTGTATTTAAATAAGACCTAATTTAGTTATGGCCGGAGAGATGTAACATGAGTTTTCTTGTTAGGAATGTTGTATATTCAATATAATTATTTATGAATTTGGATTGACCAGGAACACATTTCCTTAAGGGACATATGAATTCATGAATAATAATGGTTCTCTGTAATTTGAATCTTGCAAGTGAATTATTATTGACGATGAGTTTTGCAGTCTTAAATTTTTAATAGTAGATAATTAATTTAATTTTCTTGTTTTTCTCTATTGTAGTTGTGTATTTCTTTATAATGTTTCTAAGAGAAGATTAATTTTGCTTATAATTACCGTACATTTGGTTTTAATAGAAAATGTTAATGTTATTCATTTTTCTGTTCATTTGGATAATTTCTACATAATTAATATCCAGAAAAGAAGAAAATTATAAGAACACAGGAAAAATTAAATAAATTTAACCGCAGTATCATGTCAGTCATATTTAATAAAACATACATACATACATATATATATATATATATATATATATATAGGTGTGTGTGTGTATGTGTGCGCGCACGTCTTTGTGTCTATTCATACAGAAATTCCGATCAATTCAACTTACACATGGAACGATGATTAACAAGACAATATTAAGATTGGGATTAATCTATATTGGATGCTTTTTTATTCTTTTCTTGGTATTTGTCTATTTACTTCCTTTATCTATCTATCTATGTTCTATCTATCTATCTATAGAAAGATTTATCTCTTTCACTTCACTGTTTCTTATCATATATACAAATAAATTCTAAAGCAGTGTTTCTCAACCTTTTTAAGCAACAGCATATCTAGTAGCAAATGAAAATATCACCACACCTTTAGCAAAATTTTTAAAATTTAAATGTTATGAAAAAAAAAACAGATTAAAAAAATACACACGCAAATACGAACTTACTTAATTTCAATATTTCTATTCAGTAAAATAATAGAGCCTTATCATTATTACTTCCATACACACATATATGTAAGTGTTCACATATATGTTGTGCATACATATATGTATGTATGCCGTGACAATATTTCGCGGCACACTTAAGATGATCGTGTGCCGCGATACGGCAGTTGAGAATCACTCGTCTAAAGTTTTCCTACTGTAATTACATTTTACATATTAGAGAATAAACACTACAAGTAATAGGACTAAATACCATGAAATGATAAACAATAAAGAATTATAATTTAGTCATTGGGAATTGTTCCTATATACAAACAGTAATGATGAAATCGTATTAATAATTCATATCTGAAGATAATTTCAATGATTTCTATATTTCAATGATTTTCAATAACTGAATATATATATATATATATATATATATATATATATATATATATATATGTGTGTGTGTGTGTGTGTGTGTGTGTGTGTGTATTTATACTTGCCTAGACAAACATATCTAAAAGATACATATATATGCGTATACAGATCTTAAATATATAGGGAAACAAATATAAATTTCTATGCAATATAAATATATGTGATAATCAATTAATGTTCTTTTATCTTTTCAGGGCATCAATGGCGATCTCTCAGCTAATTTATGAAATGAAACAGCATGTTGTAAATGTTGCGATATACACAGCGATATTGATATTGCGCGTTTTAGAAGTCGCCAGTTCCTTTGTGCCAGCGAAGATCTGTCTCCTGTAACGAATCGCAAATAGTATTCACAGTGTTCGGAGTATCGGGACATCACAATTCGTACAGCGGGTGCAGAACTTTATCGATGCTAATTTCGGCGCTCATCCATGAGGCCCATTAGCAGGGAAGAAGTCTCCTGGTGTCCGAGGGCGCAATCCGCAATGTTGTGCATGAGGTATAAGTCAGACGTGATAATGTCGACACACACACAAGAGTAAGGGTTGCAATTACTGAACAAGTTGAAAAAACAGCTAGAAAAAACCTGACATGCTCTGTTTTTCATTTTGTTTTTAATCAGACGAAAAATATTTCGACTAGGATCAAAAAATGAACTGGGTAAATGACATGTGGTTATGTGCAGATCCTTCTGATGTTATGTATATCAGGTTTCCCGCTTCTGTGATGGCTTTATGAGTGGTGAGTAGTGAAAGACGCATTATGTTACCACACTTCTTTCAGCCGGGTCTTCGGTTGAATGTCGCTTGCTATACCGAGGTGCTGGAAACAATTGTGAAACTCTGGACAGAACTTTTATGCGATGGAAGGTCTTATGTGTTTCAACAATAATCTAAGATTGGATGGCGGTAAATCTGCACGAACACATCAAACCAAACTTGTGGCGACCAAACTCGACAGTCCTAAATCACCTTGATTATTCCAAACTATTACATGTGTGGTGACTAATCAATATTCCTACAAGCCTTCATTGCGATGGAAGGCGGTTACATCCAACCATTAGTTTGTATCAATAAACTGTGTTGTTTGTAAGTTGTCATAATATCTTCAATGTGTCCTCAAATACCTTACGCATTATATATATATATATATATATATATATATATATATATATATATATATATTCTCTTTCTTCTTTGGTTCCGAGCATTTTTCTATTTTTCGATTGTCCAATATATGTGTACATTCGGCTTTCATAAGCCATTATCAAATAAATTAATAATTTCGACAGGCAATACCTTATTAACCCACAAGAATACTATTTTAAGTAATATGGAACACACACACACACACATATGCATACACGGGGTATGATGTATAAATTGTCTAAATTATGCAAAAAATGAAAATAACATTGACATCTCATTTTAACAGATATATTAGGTTGGTGCAAAAATAATGAAATAACTTGGGTAAAGTTGTTTACTGATAAACTTCCATCGGTATTGGGCCAGTTCTTTTCGTAAGTAACACAGGTAGATAGTTATATTTAACTTGCTGGTGGTGACTTTTATTTCATAAGTGCACATGCACACAGCCATACACATACGTATGTGTAAATGTACATGGCCATATATGCATTCCAATATGTAAACAGACATATACATTCATATGTGTAGAATTAAACAGGCATATACATATAAAAAATATGTAAGTAAATGAAATAATACTGAAATCTGTATTCGAATTATTATGTTATTCGGCTAAGATGATTTTTGCTGATATTTAAAAGTTTATTTAACCTCAATATAAAATAAAGTGAACTGTGTTTATGTGAAAAGGACACACAAAAATATAAATAAGAAAAGTCATCTCTGCTTTTTATGGCCTCATCAGCCACAGTAAATTGGAGTAGATAACGTGTATCATTTTGTGATTTATTTTTAGAGTATAGGTATAACTGTGTCCTCTAGTATATACATGTTACCAAACCCTTAAAAAGGCGTCGACACATGAAGTTTTGTCACATTCCAAGAAAATTGTTTCGAGAAAAAATCAGAAGAAAACAATTCAGAATTACATTTGCACATCGAGATTTAAAACATTGCAAGACCGATATCATCAACAGTAAAAATGAAACGACACATTGAAGACTGTGGATAATTTGTATGCAACGATCACACAACACTGAGGATTATGAAGCTCCAATTGTTGCACAAATTTCAATGGAGACCATCCAAAGACGAGGGAAATGATGAACGAGTGATTAACCAAGAAGCAATGAAATATATATGTGTGTGTGTGTGTGTTGCGCTTTGACGTTCAATCACACCACAATGTAATAAAGACAGTTTGTTATCATCTGCACATATTTTGTTCGCAATCAGTCACTTAATTACTAAATTCAAGTTACACTCGATAAATTCTGATACCAACAACGATCATTAATGAGTGCAATAGTTCGGAGCAGAAAAGAATTATAAAAATTTTCCGAAAAATAGGTATTGAAATCGACATTAAAATCAACCTATAAACCTTTAAATGCCAACCATTCAGAAAAGCAAATGACGACCACCTTTACATATACACTTCCTCTAACCACCCAAATATCAAAATCAAGTAAATTCTACAATCTATCAAATGTAGATTCTTCAACAAGGCGTCCAAAGAAAGTATTTACAATGGAGCCAAAAACGATTATGAAACAAAACTAAAGAATAGAACAAAATCACTCTACAAATCAACATACCAAGCTACTGTGAGATCCAAAGAAAATCCCCAAAGGAACAATATATATCAGAATAACAAAAAGTCCTTGGAAACAGAAGCTACTCATATAAAACGCCACTTAAAAATGGATATATGCAAATATCATTACCCTTGAAACACCTACAGAATCTGGAAAGCACAAAATAAAATACACCGAAAGTAACATGAAAAATAAAAAAGGAGCAACAACTTAAAGCAATAAAACCCAAAGCACGTAACATCTGTGCCTCGAAGAGAAAGAACTCCAAGAAAAATATAAACTTCTAAACAGAAGATAGGAACTCATTTGCAAATGCAAACACGAGAACAAAATTCCTATTACACTACCGACAACCACGCCATGACTACAAAAGCTAAAGCATACGCAAAACCTAAAACTAATAAACTTTCATTGAATGAAATTACCAAATTCTAGAATAGAAGAAAGCATTCTAAAAAGAAATAAAAATAAAATATAAAAAATGAAGTTAATATAAGTTAAAATAAAATAAAAAATAAAGTAAAATAAAACTAAATAAATAAAGAAAATAAATAAGTGGAATATAAATAATCTAAAAGCATAAACCCTAAAAAAACAGTTGCACCCCCAAATGGCCGAGATATAAAGAGGGGCCTACGCAAAGAGAATGTAACATATATGATGATGATCGCTTAAAGGTTGAAAGTAGCAGTCAACATGCAATGGTCACTCTTTTATTTACAAACGTTCTTTCTCCAATATTGCCATAAATATGGAAAATATTAATCACTATATATATATATATATATATATAAAGAGAGAGAGAGAGAGAGAGAGAGAGAGAAAGTGATGAGAATATTGAGAGTGATAGAAGCAGAAACTGACATAGAAAGATGAAGAAAATGTAAGTGAGAGCAAAATGATGAAAGTCTAAAGGATAGAGAAACAGGCTGAAGATATAAGTTTAAATGGTGTCTTGCGAAAATAATTTTCACCTACATTTCTCCCCGGGTTGTAAATCACAAATGTTATTTAAGGCCGGTCACTTTCAGTGACCCGAGCCATAAACACTAAACTAACAATAAGCATAAATTCACTGAACAATAATGCCAAAGTTATAACAGCTGAAGCGTAAGGTTAACGAGAAAATAACAGACTCGATTACCGAGAAACGGAATTGGCTAACAAGAGATGCGTGTTCAGGCCTTTCAACGGTAGCCCTGTTTTATGTTCATTGACGACAACGCTTGCTTGAATTCGATGCCAAAGATTTTAAGAATTATCAGAATTTTGAAAACAAACGAAGGCCTTATAAGTTTTGCCTTCATATTTGGAAATGAGGTTTCTTATTAAACACGTTGATATTTACAAAACTTAATTTTTTTTTTCGAAAAAAGAAATAGGAGTTAGAAGACTGTTTTGCGCCCATATGTCAACTAAAGAAAACCTAATTGTCTTAAAGATCACATTTAGAATATTGGCTGAGAAAGAAACTTCAAGCAAATATCTCAGACGCGAGTTTTTCGTCTTTCGCTTTGCTTTTCTTGGCAATGGGTCTTTCTTTACTTTCACTCAGTTTTTCGGGCATTAAACTTGAGTTGTTCAGGATAGGCAAGTAGTTCTAGAATAGAATTGAACTCACTGCCACAAATGACTACATTATAAAAGTTTCTTTCTTCTGACTCGTATACTAGCTTGTAATAGTAGTTGTAAAAGGATTTTCTTGAAATGTATACATGAAGTATTTTCATTACACATATTTTATCTGTGAATTTTAGTAAATGTTTTTGATGGTCTTTATTACAAGAAGATTTCTCATGTTTAAATATTTCAGATTTTATTATGCAAATCCATAATGATTCCATAATAAAAATGGTATTAACCAAATGATATTAGTAAAAAGTTTTAGGATATAGTGATATAATAAAGAGACTTACTTTCAGCTTATAATATCTATTTTTACGAGGTAGAGGGTCACAGAGTAAGAGACACAGTTTATGGGGATATATGGGAAAGATAGTGGTTGATTTGAACAGGCTAAGTTTGTAGTGATCAGGACTCTTGTGAGTCGGTTCCACAATGCAAAAGTTCGTGGGAAGAAGCTGCTTGAGTGGAACCAACGAAATACGAAAGTTCGCTACAGTGTGTGTGGCATGGCGGATCTTAGCCATGTTGGCTGGAACTTGTGGAACTAAGGAATATAGTTTATCTGAATACTATCTATGGGAATAACGATAGAGCTGCAAGAGTCTTCTGCATTCTGTCGAAACTGGACAGTGAAGACTGTACAGCTCTTGCCCATATATGGCAGCAATACTTCATTTTGGGCCTGATTCAGCTCTTGTAAAGGTGGCGGATAGAAGGCAGAGTACTTACTGGAGTGGTATAAGGAACCAACCATTTTTTCAGCATTTTTAGCAAGTACGAGTTCCACATGGTCTGGGTTGAGTTCCAATAGGCGCTCAAAGCTCCCTGAGAGAACAACCGTTCATCGCAATATGTGAAAATTCAGGGTACACTCTGTGATTATAGAACCTCATTAGTTTGGTTTTTGAAGCATTGAATGTAACCAGCCAGTTTTTCAACAACTGAACTGATAAAGCTAGGTGAGAGGATAGATCGGTTGTCAAAATCTGGTTATTTAGAGTTTGGGAGGTACACTCATATACAGTTGTATCATCAGCATGGATATTCACAAATGATCGGAGTATACACTTAGGCAGGTCATTTATGTAAAGTAGAGAGACGATTGAACCAAGAATTGAACCTTTCTGGGGCGTCTGAGCTGATCGCTTGGGCCTCATAGGACTGGCCGTTAACAACTACCTTCGTTAGGAAGCATTTGATAATAGAAAAGACTCTTCTAGTGATTCCATAGCTTCAGAGCTTGTGCAGTAACTCTATATGCTACACATTGTCAAATACCTTTGAAATATCTAATGCGATCGTTCTTCCAGTTTATTTATTGTTTAGTATCTCACTGATTCTGAGTAATGACGGTTAGGCTATCAGCAGTGGAACAAACCGATCGAAATCCATACTGTTTGTTGCTCAATAGGTTGTTTTTATTGAGGTGATCAACAAACTTGTTGATTATAGCTTCAAAAAATTTGCTCATGACACTGTGGAACATTCTTGAAAACAGGTCATACACTTGACAATTTCTACAGAATTGGGAAAATTTCTCCTTCAAGCAGCGGTTAAATAATTTCGCTACGATCGGGGATAGCTCAGAGTTAATATTCTAAAGGGCAACCACTAGAATTTCATCTGGACATGTAGTCATCATGGGGTCAAAATCTTTGTTAAATTTTGAGACTTCCCAGGGTGTGATAAAATTATTATTGAGATTATTCTCAGTGGGACGGGGAAAATGGGGAATAGGTTGGCTTTTTATAAAATAACATGTGATACTATGATATTTTATTATGCAACGTGAAGGTTGTTAATCATATTTGAAATAAATACCTGTGGTATTGCAATCATTTATATTTTTTAAATTTATTATATATAAAGATTGAAATATGTAATCTCAAGAGAAACAAGATATTAGGTTGGTGCAAAAATAATTTCGTTTTCTAACATATGTTACTATGTGAGAAAACGAAATTATTTTTGCACCAACCTAATATATATTAATGTTATTAGAAATGTAATAGAAATCATAGAACAAATAAAAAAGAAATTGAAGGCATTTGAAAAAATGGTTTTAAGAAAAATGAAAAATGAAAAATGAAAAGTGTAAAACAATCAAAATTGCACCTTTAAGTAAAGGATAAATGCAAAGAATTGTTATAAGTTTTAAGAGAAGAATAGTTTTTATTTTTTTGAATGGTGATGGTAGCTTTAAGAAAAAAGAGTATATTAACGCAAGAAAATATTGCTGTACATTCTAAAAGTTTCAGGTTCATCAGTAAAAGAATATTTAAACAAAGATTACTTTGAAGATAGAAAAAGAAAGAAAATGATTCACATAACGTGAAAAACAAAACGGTAAGAAAATCAATGAATGGAAGACTCATGAAATTTTTAAATGTTAAAGATTCATTAACATGTAAAATCAAATAATTCTTTCTTTTGTATATTGTATTTATCAAATATTTTGTTACTGCGATCAATATCTTTTGGATTTGTTTATAAATAAAAAAAATATGTTACGCTTTGTTTGCATTATAAAACTTGAAACACGGGAAATAAGTTATTATCAATGTTTTTAATTAGAATAAATATTATAAACTGAAAATCCTATGATATATTGCTCCTATAAACTAAGTATATCATAATATTTCTACCAGAATTGGTTTGTTAATAACAACTTCATTGCGGAAACATTGACATGTATCATAAAATATGATTCGGTATATTTTTGTTCAAGACTGTAACGGTTTAAAACATTTTTTTAAGGAAAAAAATCTACATAAAAATGAAGATCCCTTAATTTTGTGATTGAACACATTTAAAATACAAAATTATCTGATGTGTTGCCTCATTGCGTGTCTTATCGCAAAGTACTTTTTCAGTAGCTTTTTTTTCACTGTTTTGCAGCTGATCTTTTTTTTAATTTCTTGATATTTTCGTTAAGAGACGGATTATAAACATTACTTTTTAATTTTGACTTTTTAAAATCGCTAAAATGTCGTTTGTGTTAAAACATTATGGTGATTGTAATTTGCTTTCTAAGAATAGTTTTTTTGTCTTTCTTGTGATGTTTCATTAACAAGCGAAAAAACGATGTGTGCTGGTTATCAACTGTTACTTTTTTCATTAGAGTTGCATTAGAGTTGCAAGGAGAACTGACTTTTTCTGATATGCTTATCTGGGAAAATTATCGAAGAAATTCTCATTAAAGAGGGGAATGATCGATTGTTTTTGTTAACATCCAAGCTTTTCGAAGGCAATGGGTTTTAATCATTTTTAGTAAATTATTCATTGTTATGTTTTCATGTTGCCTCAATTTTGAATTTTCCATTGTCTATAAGTTTCTAAGATTTTTATTTTAGGATTCGACTTATGTATGAGTAACATTTTCATTAAGTTGAAATCGGAAGCAATTCTTAGCTTCAGTAATCGACAATATTTACCAGTTTCAAAAAAGTCACAATTATATTGCATCTATTGAATTCTTGAATAGAAATATAGAATGTTTTTCTGAGTCATAAGTTTTTTTAGTGTAAAGTGTCGTAAACAGTTGATGCTTGAGGTTGACGTTAGGATGAATTTCATGAAATATATTCTATACAACTTGAAATGCATTTGCTGTTCTACGGTAAGTTGATAAATTATGGGTGGAATTTGGTATTGATGTTTATATGATGAATTTAGTAGGTTAGCGTCAGAGAATAACACTGACACAACTTTTCTTTTCTGTGCTGTATGTCCCTTCAGGATGTTGGTGATAATAGTTCTCATAATTTCCCGTCTTTTGTTGACCTTAATAAGGATTGTCTTTTATTTATCTCGCCTATTCTTCGACCATCAGTTTACACAAGCTCGCTACATAGGTCATACGTTGCTTTTATCTGTTACTCTTGACTTCAATCTGTCCTGTAACATATTTCAAAAAACCTCTCGTTATATGCTCTAGAAATTTCAACTTTCTCTTTCTGGTGTTAAGTATAAATGTGCTTTTTGTTTCCATTTTGTCTAGATCTTCATCGTTGCTAACATTTCCGGTCCATGGTGTTCTCAACATCCTTCTGTAGAACCACATTACTAGTCTCTTCTTCATCTGTGAGGAGATTGTTCGGCATTCAATGCTATGTAAGAGGACTGATATTACATAACAGTTCATTACTCTTTACTTTGTTTCTAACAAAATTTATCTGTTTCTTAGTACTTTGTTTCGCATTTGGAAGGCATTTTTTTGCTATCCCAATGTGCCACATTTGGATTTCAGTGTTGCACATTTCTTCATTTGCTAAAACACTTTCCAGATATTTAAATTTATCTCCAATTTATAATTTGTATGTTGGGCTAATACTTTTACTTTTCGTCTTGCAATTGATGTTTAGTCCTTTCTTCTGGCTTTCCTTCATTATCTTCCGTAGGAATTCTTTTAGTTTCCTTTCTGTGTATGCTATCAACACTGTGTCATCTACATATCTTGTTAAGATTGTGGCTGCTAATAATAAATCCTGATAGGACTTCTAAGTCGCTCGGAATTACCTCACTGTATAAGTTGAATAAGTCCGATGATAAGACACATCCTTATCTCATACTACTTTCTATTTTTGTGTATTTACTGAATTCATTTTCTACCCGTATGCAGGGGGGGGGGGGCTTGCAGATAGTATGTTCTTCATTATTCTAGTATCCTTCTCACATATGTTAAGGTTACCTAGCACTTACAACAGTTCTTTGGAACATACTTTATCAAACGCTTTTGTACAATCTATAAAACACAGCTACACCTGCTTCTGAGTCTGTAATCTCTTTTTGATATCATTCTGAGCATAAACATCGCATTTCTTGTTCCAGTGTCTTTAATGAATTCGCACATTTTCTATTCTCATTTTGTCCATTGCATTTTCTTTTAACATTGCTGATCCAATTAAGGACTCAATTTATTTTAGCCTTTATAAGAAGATCTGAAACCACTGAGTAAAAATTAAGGTCACTTAAGTGAAGATATATATATTTAAGTATTCGAAAAATGATATTACATAATTTTATATAGTCTATCATTTTGAATTGCATCATTGCCTGCCTGTTCTCTCGACAAGTACTCGATCAAACAAAGAAGCAGAGACAAGCAACTCTTGAAACGGTACGAGTCAGGTTGGGAAACGTATGATCAAAGGTCAAGTGATGAAGGCGTTTTGACCAAAAGATCGAAAATGAACTTTAGTATATTTGGCCAAAGCCGATCAGTTAGGGATCAGGGTTATAGAGGACACGCTTAAAAGCTGATCAGTGACAATGACAGATTGAAATGACCAAAATAACTATCAAATTCATTCATATTTGGAATATTGTTTAGATAATTGAACCACGCCTTTGTGTACGTCATTGTTGGTAGCATGCTATCTGATTTTTTTTCTTTAAATAAAGTTTTCATTTTTTTCTCACACATATCATACATATTTCGAGGGCTAAAAATGGAACATTCAAAACGTTAACAAGGTCATGTATACGAAGAAGGGAATCAATCTTATGAAGAGATAATTATATATTCTTAGAATTTTTTTTTCATAAGGATCCTTGGTATAAGTCAAAGCGTTTTTTACTGTTAAGCCCGTGTTAAATCCATCCCGTTTTATAATATTGGATCTTAATCAGGATAATTTTAGCATAAAGTTCGATCCAGGTTAACCACAGTTTATAGAAGCGCCAGTTGTATGGTTAGGTTTGTTTAATAACAATACTTGCATTAAGTCGATATTAGTTCTTTTTTATTTTCTATACTGCAGCTGAATTATTCTTCCTTTTCCATTGTATAACAACAGCCTGGTGCTTGCCACTGACCAATATTTGTAATTCTTTTGTTCACTTTCCAATTTTTGTTTACTCCCTTTCTTCTTGCTCTGTAAACTTCAGTATGAAATACACACGTTGCATTAAACTATTACTTTTCCATCAGCTATAAAATTTAGCATCGTTGCTTTAACTAGTAGAATCACCTCCTGTTGAGATTTTCTTACTAAATTTTTGTTCGCTTTTCTGTTCTTTTACTTTGGACCGCTCCTTGAATTATTGTAATAAACGCATTGAGTGAATGTTTGATAAAAATGCGCAAAGTGCGAGTAAAATTTCGGAAAATTTGATCAACGCGCGAGAACTGAATATATCAGTTGTCTACAAAGTTTCGCATCTCCCTCTTTATAGTGATTTTCCAAGCGTAGCTTAGATGTGGCACAAGGCCGAAAGCATGGGACACCCAGTGAGAATTGAACTAACTACTCAGTTGTAACACTTCTAGCGAGACAAGCTTGTTAACCATTACACCACGTCGAGGTGCCCACGCTCCCTCTTTATATTCTGAATACAGAGTCGGTGTTGATTGCACTGTATTCAGTGTTTGTTTACAAAGAAGAAACATATGGCGGAGAATAAGACGGACGTGCGACACTGCTTGTCCCTTTTTCAAGTTGGTCAAGACAGCAGCAGAGTCAAAGACGATTGATGAAGCCTATGAAGCAGGTTTTTTTTTTTGGCATCTGTACGTGTAAACTATGTTATTTGTTAAACAATTTTCCTTCTTGGCATAATTACTTTTAATCCTGTTCTTATAAACTATTTTTTATTATTAACACTAATTTCACTAATATTTTTTTTATTATAGTTGTTAATTATTCTTTGCATATTTTTAACACACGGGTGTTTTCTTCATTTACTTTCCTTTGAGGCTAATTTGGCTCTTAGTAATTTCTCCCATTATCCTATTATTTCTGATGATCGCAGCTTGCTGTCTCTTTACATATTCCTGGTTGTTATATATATTACCTTACCTGACTAGACAGAACATCAATGATATATATATATATATATATATATATATATATATATATATATATATATATATATATATATATATATATATATATATATATATATATATAATTAGAAGTAAAATCGTTAATTGACCGTTCCGAGGATATTTCAGCACGCCATCTTGTATATATAAGTGAATACATTGAAAACTTAAATCTTTAAGTTAGTATTGGAGGTATTTGATTGTTTGTCTTAAAAACCGGAATTGGAAAATCTGTCTTTTGCCCATCTAGAGACACACGGGAAAATGTACAACAAACTATCTGAATAATCTCTGAATAAATACAGATAGATAGATAGATAGATAGATAGATAGATAGATAGATAGATGGATAGATAGATAGATAGATAGATATACATTTATCGGTAGACATCGTTCTTATAATGAGCGACTGTCGAAATCTCTTTTCTGTTTTCCCAGAATCATCTATCAAAATAAATAAATAAAATAAAAAATGCCCTGAAGAAAAGCACGTTACTTTTTCTGTTGAACATTTTATCTATTCAAGCGTTTTTCATCATACGCTCGATCCATCTAACGATCTGTCCAACCTACGACGTATAGTGAAACCAACTCTTCAATCAAGTATTCGACAATAATGCCTGCCTGTTCACTCTGCATTAATACTGTTTAAAATGTTGTGAGTAGCGCGATCAAACAAAGAAGCAGAGACAAGCAACTCTTGCAACGGTACGAGTCAGGTTGGGAACTGATCGAAGGTCAAGTGATGAAGGCGTTTTGACCAAAAGATCGAAAATGAACTTTAGTATATTTGGCCAAAGCCGATCAGTTAGGGATCAGGGTTATAGAGGACACGCTTAAAAACTGATCAGTGACAATGACAGATTGAAATGACCAAAATAACTATCAAATTCATTCGATTCTAGAAGACTTATACATGTGCTATGTGATATGTAGAACTTAATACCATGGTTTATATGTGCACATATATAAGTTTATACCTATGACTCTTTCTTTCTTTCTTTCTTTCTTTCTTTCTCTCTCTCTCCCCCTCTCTCCGACTCACACACGCTATCTATCTATCTATCTATCTATCTATCTATCTATCTATCTATCTATCTATCTATCTATCTAGGTATTTCTCTCTGATTTATAAAGCTGATGTTGGCGATCAGGTAATTATACTCTGATACTGTTCATCTTTAGCCGGAATATGTGGTCGCGTTGCTTTCGTTTTGGCACTAGTAATACACGCATAATCCTTCTTCCACCTCGGTTTCATAACGTCATTTGATGGCATGAGATTATCGAGCGATAACACACACACACACACACACACACAAGGATTGACAGTAATTTCTTTATTAAATTAATTATTTGTCAGCAATTTTGTATATATATGCACAGACTCTTGAAAATTTAGTCATCCTTCTGGATTTTATTGCGTAACTAAGACCCCTTTTAAAGTGCATTTACCAGACCTTAATGGCAGTTCTGTTGTAAAATTAATGAGAAAAGTGTTAAAAAATTAGTTTACTTGTTATTTCAACATTTTCTGTTTTCTTGTGAGTGGAAATCTAGATGATCACAATTCCCTCAACAACTGCATCTTTGCATGTTCATAGAATATGATTCCTTTAACTCTCATCAAAATATTTTCATTTTAATTTAGAAAAGTTTTTCATTTCCAAATTTTTTTTATTAATTTTTTCGCCAAACTTGATGCAGATATTAATTTTCATTTTTTGTGCATCTTTATCCCAATCGATATGCGTCTGAGTTCAATTGCAGTCAATTAAATAAATTCGAAATCAAGATAAAGAAAAACGTTTCTTTTATTTCATTAAGTAGATTTTTGTGGTGGCATATAACACCTGTAAATTGAAAAATTCCGTCTGATTCACATTAAGGCCGAGTGCCAAACTTAAATCACGTGGAATTAAAAATAATCACTTTCTGGTTGACCAACGTTTTTTCACAGCCTCATCATAGACACACATAGTTAAACATGGAGCCTCCACATATACTACAAGGATAACTAGTCAAAATCAATTTTACTAAAGTAACAACGCTTCTTTTGTGCAATGGGGGGTGCTGTCTGAAGTCAGGATACTCCGTACCAGACTCCCTTCGTTTTTTGTTGTTGTTGTTTTCTGTACAGGGCCAATGACATGGCACCTCGTTCTGCCTAAAGACTCGAACACCGTTGAAGAAGAAGAGATATTACTTTCGCATCGCAGCGCTGAGGCTGGGGATGTGGTTAATGGAATAGAGCATTATTTTTTATTATAACATTCTGGCATAAAGTGTGAAGACGTAATATTTTAAAAAGGATGAAACTGACATCCCCCCCTCCCCAAAAACTTTAATAATGGCTTATGAAAGCCGATATCAGGTAATTTATATTCAATTATTGCAATTATCAAATTTACATTAATTCACACTTGTGCCACTAAACCTAACAGTCAATGTTCTATTGAGTCTGCATTTTGCATTCCATAGGGTTTCGTTGTTGCCGACTAACAAGAGTACTGTTATTGACGCCGGAGAATCGTTTTTTCTTCTCAAATTGACTCAGAGAACATCGCCATTGGCCCATGGAAGTCTGACACCGTGTAACTTGGTCAAACGAATGATATTTTCAGCTCTTTTGAGCAGATGGCCGAATTCGTGTATGGAGGAGCGCAGCATGTGGTTTTTTTTATCTACAGCCTGTCAGTAGGATATTGTGCCAGGTGTGAGTATGTCTCTGTAATGGTTTCAGGTATCTCTAGTGAAGCTTGCAAGGGCTATCAATTAAACTGGAATCTGTCTTAACAGGTTGTAGATCATTTGCATATTTCTATGCTTGTCATGTTTTCAAGATGGTGTTAGTTTGTTCTAGCAAGATAACACTATCACCTATCATAAAAACTTGACATGTATGGGTCATGTTGCAGACATTCCCTGCAGACCCAGAAAACAAGCACAAGGTAGCCTAGACACATACCCAGATAAATATACCCACCTAATAACTTAGGGGCTCCTCATAAAATATTTATTTTTACTATTTTAAAAATGTTAGCATTGAATAAATATTTAATCGTCTAGGTTGTTTTTTGGAACACGTTCTTTTGAGAGAAGTGTATTTTTATGAAGGTCAGACTGTTTGCGTAAAAAAATTGTTACACTTGTACATCTTTTTCGGCTTAGCGGTTAAAACCCGCCAAAATTTGTGAAGGATCCATTTCCAGTTTATGGAAATTATTTTTTCATATACATTAACAAATCAGAGACGCGGTCTCAAGCTCTAGTAACAAACCGAATGGGGGAGGGTGGCTTGTGAGCCTATTTTTTCAAATATATAGATCAGAAGATGCGAAGGAAAAGATTTTGACAGCAACGGGACAAAGCAGATCAACATCCAGGAGCAAGAAGGCTTTTGATATCAAGAAAAGAGAATCCAGAAGGTACCAGCTGCGGAGAGACTAAAAAATTTTGAAGTGAACATTCTCCTGCGGTTGGACAGCCAACGAAAAGAAAAAGAATGTAAAGAAATTTTCTCAAGCACGAACAATATGATTTTAAAAGGGACTTTTCAAAAATTAATATATGTCTCAGTGACATTCTTGTGGCTTGTAAATGTAGGCGTTTCCGTTTCTTCTCAAAGGTGGTTGCACCCTTGTTTTTTTCTGTCTTGAATTGTTTTCTCTTTGTGTCTTTTTCAGAATCATTATCTTTTCCAAAACTATAATTTTTTTTCAATTTTTCTTTAACAGAAATTGTTATCGTAGGATAACAATGTCTGATAAAAAGATTATTTAAAAGATTACTATTAAGTAATCTTTGAAATAATCTTTGCGCAAACATGCACCATTTATGTCATTGTGTAATATGTTTTCCTTTTAAAATTTTGCACAGTGATTGACTCTTGACTTGTATTGCGTATTTTGCTATTCCTACTAAGTTTTAGCGTTTGACACAATAACTTAGATTTGGTAGGGAATCAAATGTTTATATCTTTTCCACGTCGTAGGGCTGAGATGTATTTTTTACATTTTTTTAACTGTCAGAATATATAAATACCAGCAAAAGGGACAATTACAAGTGTCGTGTCAGGGACAAAAAACAATCAAGTGTGGAAATTTAGCCATCTGGGTAGTCTATTAGTATATGACATTAAAATTTAAAGGCGTATAAAAATAGTTTCCTGGAAATGGGTAAAACATCAGGAGATTCAAAAATGTCATTAGAAACAAAGAAAAGGCACTTTGTAAATTCGTAATGAATGTTTGGCAATTTCATCGTAGATAAGCGATAGAGATCTATATGAGATATAGTTTTAAACTATATGAGATATAGTTTTAAACTATATGAGATATAGTTTTAAGCAGAATTGGAACTACTAAGAAACTAGTAATAAGAAAGAGATGACTGAAATTCTTTAACTCACCGTAAGGAAAGATGGTAAGGAGAATTTAACACAGGGTACATTAAAAGACAAGGGAAATGAGTTACCATTGGAAAGATGTTAAATACTCGACGGTGCAAAGACAAAGAGGGTTAGTAATTGTGGAGAATCATAATTTGCGATATCCTGAAGGGGGAGAGAGAGAGAGAGAGAGAGAGAGAGAGAGAGTTTGTGTGTGTGTTTAATGAAGTATACCTAATTATATTTTCATGTCATGTTTAGCAGGGTTGGTTTGTAAATGACAGGGAAAAACTATTCCACAAAATAACCAAGTAAAAGTTTTCGACCACCTAATCTTTTCGGATTTGTATTTTTGCTAATGTACAAATATTTTTTGCAACAATTCCGATTTCCCCCCTATCTATAATGATAATGCTTACGTAGAATTTCTGTATTCTTTCATTGCTTGATATCATGGAAGATTTTCCAAAGAAAACACGACGAAGAAATTGTCTAAGAATATAAACCAGCGAATAATAGTTAAAGAATTTCAAGAAGCAGTATTTCAGAAATCGCCTTTCAAGTTTCAAAGCACTCAAAGTGTATTGTATAGATGAAGATATGGTCACCATGGAAAGCTGCAAAATAGGATAGTGTCCAAAAACTGATAAGAACCACAAAAACTGAGTCAAAGAAGACAATTGTCGGATGAGGGTGACTTATTTAATTTAGTGTCAGTAGAGAAAAATATGATCATCCATTGAGAACATAAACTGAGGCGGGTTGGTGTATTTCAGCTAACAAACTAACATTGAATAAAAAAAAAACAAATATTTGAAGGCAAAATTGTGGCTCAAAATGGTGTGAATTATGGAATGCGGAGGCTTGGAATGATGAAATTAGAATATTTTTTTTTTTTTTGTCATTTAGACAGATTTGGGGGAAAATGAGCTAAGCCATGAAAGTTGCAGCAACATCCTAGGATAAGTTAGCATGTACATGTGTGTGTTTCTATAGGTGTGTATCTAATTTATGTTTTGTATAAGTGGCTGTATATTTATATAGACGCCTGTATATGTGCGATATTTTTAATATGTGTGTATCTGTGTTTATAATATGTCATTGCGTAACGGAGAGGTCTCAAGCAGAATGCAATAGTCAAAATGATAACAGTTACATCAGTTTCCATGACAACGACAACAGGGTGTGACAAACAACAGATGAAAATTTGGGATCGTCAAAATGGCAACGTGGGGCTGCAGTACAAGCCAGCTGTCATCCACCTTAATTATGACCATATCAAACGATGAAACGTCTAAATAAACCCAAGTGGCTTGAAGTGAACACTGGTCAGCTGTAATATTGCATATTTTTCGAACATGTGCGAGGAGGTCGTAGAATGCATGGGGAAAAGGAGTTGTTACACGCATATCAAGAAGGAGATATACGGATATATTTCGAGAAGTAGCGAGGTAGAGGATAGTTTTCGTAGAGTTTTGTGATAGCATGTGCCAGAAGGACAGCGTAGATTTTGCAGGAAGAAAATACAACTCTGAAAAGAATAAGAAATTGATTGAGAAAAGATTAAATTCAAATTAAATTTAGTTGTCCGGGATTAAGTGATAGTTATACTTAAATTTCCTATTGTGATTAGAAGATAAACTTTCACATATGTCTACATTTTAAGGCACTTAATAATAAAAAATCTCGCTTTGACTTTATGTTTTACTTATGCAAGGCCCAAGAGCCACTCAAAATAAAGAGTTTCTCAAAGAGGAGAGTGTTTTTTGAGACTTGAATGTTAACACTACTATAAGTGGGTAGGATTTTGCATGACGGCCACCCAAAAACAAGCAAACGAATCTGGAAAGAATATATGTGTGTGTGTGTGCGCGCGCGCGTGTGTTACTCTAATACAATAATTAGAGGGGCTGTACTTTTATGTCAAATAAAAACTTATTTCGCGCGTAGATATTTAACGATCGGTTCGGGAAACTTATTCAAAAGCCTTAAGAAGTTTTGGCGTCACTACATAGAAAACGCACTTGATATTTAATTGATAATGTCTACGACAGGTCAGACGTTGCTTGTCCATATTTCGTTAATTGAATTTGGAGGACACTTTTAAAATATTAAAATAAACAATTAAAAGCTGAAATACATAACAATTATATTTTTATACAAATATTTTGCTGAGAGAGAGAGAGAGAGAGAGAGAGAGAGAGAGAGAGAGAGAGAGAGAGAGAGAGAGAGAGAGAGAGAGAGAGCGAGCAAGCAAGCAGCGGGGCTAATTCCGTGAGTCAAGATTGAGTTAAAATTTGAAATTTATTTTTTTAAATCTGGGATTTGGGATACATAGTGTTACAAATATAAATTTATTTTTTTAATTTTAAATATGATTTTGAAAACATTTTCACAGATTTTGAGAAATCGTATTCAGAAATTAAGATAAAAACAGCCAGTTTATTGGTAGATTCATTCTTGGTGGAAACGAATGAAAGACAAGGAAAGAATGTTACGTCTAAAGCAAGAAAAATGGATGTTGGTTCGTTGTCGGTGCGAAAGGAGACCGCAAAATTTCAGAATAAAAAATCATGCTATTTTTTTCTTATCTTTTAGCGTAAAGTTTTGTATTATTCCATTTCCAGTGTATGACTTCCTGTCGATTTTTTAAGTCAAGCTTATACTGAGAATATTTAGGGTATGACAAGCAATATATATATATATATATAGACATTTGACAAGGGTAGTAAAAGTGATCCCTTTTTTCTATGGGATTATCAGTCAAATTTTCTATGGGATTATCAGTCAAATTTAGTAAACACTTTCTTTAATTTTATTTTTAATATTAAAATATTTTCATAAATTATTTTGAAATTCGTAAAAATTAGACATTATCTTAATATTTCAATTGTTGGCCTCCTAATCATTATTAATGTTTTCTGTAATTGATATTATTTCATGCGAGTCAAATGCTAAAGAATAAACTTATTAAGGTTTGAAAGAAATCATTACATGTGATTCATTGTGTAATTCATTTCAATCCAACATGTTTACATTTCATATTTCCTGTAAAGCAAATATGACTTTTGTAAATAAACGAAATTATTTGAAAAAAAAAAAGTTTGAATATTAAGTAATCCAACGAAGTACAAAGACACACACATACATACATACATACATACATACATACATGCATACATACATGCATGTGTGTGTGTGTGTGTGTGACTGTGAAATACAAAATATATTTATATTAAAATATAAAATAATAAAATATATATACCTGGTGATTGTCTCGTACATGTGACACTTAAACATAAATGAAAAAATACTTAGCATCTTGCGGTAAACAATAATACAGTTATTTTAACATGCACACACACAATCACACACGAAGAAATGCAAATCATATACGTGCTCGTGGGCATTGATATATATTTACACATACATTTATACACACACACACACACACATATGTATATATATATATATATATATATATATATATATATATATACATATATATATATATATATATATATATATATATATATATTCAACACTAGCAACAACAAAAAATTGAATCAAAATTCACCTGTAAAGACATTTTTTTTAATAAACGCATCATCAGTATATATATATATGTATGTATATTAAATGGATGCATAGTAGAAGAACTGGAATTTAATCTCAATATATATATATATATATATATATATATATATATATATATATATACACGCTTGTATGTGTGCGTTCGTGTTCATGTTTCTGTGTCTTTCTAGTTAGGATCGTGAAATTATAAAATACATCCAATCGCCCATCCCCTGCCCCATGTATGCACCTATGTATTATGCTCTCTTTATAATTAAGCGTTTATAGTCATATTTGTGTTTGTCAAAGTTGTTTGATATTATGTAGAATACGAATCTTCCACGACCTCCATTTTGCATCCGGACAAAAGTTAATATTTCAAATGTTGATTTTTAAAAACGGACAGGCATACTAAATGTCTTACAAGGCAATCTTCTAGCCCCCATTATTCCCTGTGCCACACTAATCTAATCTTAAAAATGTATGTCTGTCTACACATACCAGCGCATGCGCAAACATCCAATTCATCCGTGTAGCGCTTAACATCAAAAAGGCTGCCAATTATACTGGGTATTAATGATATAAATTTTTCAAAATTCATTAACGATTTTCTTGCGTGTATAAATCTTCACACTCTATTCAATGAGAGGAAAATATGAAATAAAATTAGTTTCGATAATTTTCTTAGTTAACATAAAACGCCTGTTGAACCTATATTTTTTTTCGGATATCACGCAAATTGATAATTCGATTGCCAATAATTCGCTAATGTGAATTCGATCTTTACTGAGCGCCCACATAGATAGTTTTGAATCAGATTAAACTAAGTTTAATCTAAATTCATGGTTTGTTATTTGATATTGCAAAACCAGATCATGTAGCGTCATTGTTTAAAGTTATAATAAAAACTGCTTGCAGATCCATCCCGGACATGCGAAATTCTTGTTTAATGCAAGGTTACTTGTAGAAATAAAAACTGGCTTGTTTTCATCATTTAAATTTGAAGTGTATTTAATTTGTATTGCCGCAATACACAGTATATTTATGAATGAGTTAGGTCCCCACATATGTTTCAATACACCCCCAGTTTTCCCTATAACACACCTGTGCATGAAAACACATTTTCAAGCGTACTTCACTCCCACGAACATATTTTTCTATCTTTAATTACTCACTTGGCATCAGCATACAGATGCACACATATACGCGTGTATTTGCGATAGACGCAACGCAAGGTATTTTCGCAAAGTGACGCATCCAAACACTGACAGTTACAAGAGTTATGGGATCTTAATTTGTCAACCATTTTTTTCTCTTTCGTATTTATTTGTATAACCTGAACTCTGTATGTCGTATATTTTATGATTGACTTCGCATTCCAAATCTGTTCCATTCCGTAAATCATCTATTTATTTATTTCTTTTCCTTCATTTTAACATTCTGGGTGTCTTTTCTTGAGTATAGACGCATCTGTAAAATTAATTGGTAATAATATTATATTCACAATATTTGCACAAAAACAAACTGAATGGAATACCATTTTTTCATTTATCTTTGCGTCGCTTTAATTTTCTGCGTGCGTGTGTACGCACGAAGGCATGCGTTTGTGTGAATGTGCGAAT
>OZ010576.1:67446287-67458787 GCA_963932145.1 Acanthosepion lycidas
ACGCACATGCGCGAGCACACACCTATTTTTGTGTGTGTCTGCATATATAATTGAATTATAAAAAGCGTTGTTGCCATCTGATGTTTTGGAAGTTGTTTAAATGATATAAGATCCTATTTATCCACTTGTTGAAATTAAAACGCTCTCCATTGTAGTTTTAACGTGTTCATTGTAAAAACAGAACTTAAATGCATGACCATAAATATAAATGAGTTTTCAAGTTTTTCAACTTTTGAATAAGTTTTCTTTCTCACTTCTGAAATCTTGATTTAATGTAAATCTCCAAATTTTAGTGGGGGCTTCATACTCTCAATTGGAATTCATGTTGAAGCTGCTTTTATTTACAATTAATGATTCTGGGAAAGGCATCAATCCTTGTACTCTGTCTATAAGCCTGATATTTTAAAAATTACTCGTCACTGGCATGTTTAAAGCGGATCAGTGTACCATTAGAAAAAATAATAACTTACCAACCAAATATTAGTAACAATAGCTGATACACCCATTGTCAACCTCGATAATAGCCAGTCCTTGATCACACACACACAAACAAACATACAGACACACAAACAAACATACAGACACACACAAACAAACATACAGACACACACACACATATATAAACAGAATCTTTCAAAATTTAATACTTTTAATCTTTTCATGATTTGGGCGATGTTTATTCCATCTGCAATAATCGATTTGTTAGTGAGGACAAACTAATTAGAAATTGCCAATAAATTAAGATATACAAATGATGACTAATAAGTGACGCTGTTTATCTTATTTCTATCTACACACACAGACATCACGCATAGAGTGTAGAGGGACAATTAAGAAACGTAATATATTAATAGACATGTATACGCCCACTTTAGTATTTTCCATCATTTTAGTGTTTGTAGATTTGTGAAGCCAAACTATATTTACCACCATTAATTGCATTATCCTAGAATAAGATCAAGTTGAGTTGCTTCTAAATTATTCAATTCGCTAAATACTCACATTGCGGTTAAGGCTACTTCCAATTCGCTTTTTCTTCAAGCGCTCTTTATATTACACGTGGGTATTGCAGATTTTAGAAATAGCATAACTTCAGTAAATGTTTCGCCTCATTTTCTGTTTTAGCCATATGACCGCTTTGTATTTAAGTAGGAATAGATGAATATAAGCCTGAACATTACGTGTATGTGTTTGTTTATGTGTGTATATTTATTTTTCTGTATAAAAGAATATAAAAAGTAAAAGCATTTGGGTTTATAACCAGCCACAAAATAATTTTCCCTGTTGAAAGAGAGAAAAAGATAGATACATAAAGAGAGAGAGAGCGAGAGAGACACAGACAGACAGAGATAAAGAGAGACATAGATAGATAGATAGATAGAGAGAGAGTGAGTTTAAGAAAGCAGTATTTTTGGCATTTAATATACTTTTGATGTTTACTTTAAATTCACAGACAAAAACTACATATTTTTCAAATGTAGAATGAAACATAGAAGTATCATTGGAAAAATGGATTCAGATACATTCATTTCGGATTTTAATAATTAGTTGAATAATACTGTTTCCAATTATTACTCGCAGACATTTTGCAATCTTTTACAAGAAAATCACACACACAGAGAGAGAGAGAGAGAGAGAGAGAGAGAGAGAGAGAGAGAGAGCTAGCTAGCTCTCTGTGTGTATATAGAGATGCATAATACCACAAGTATATGATAGCTAGCAAGAAGTGAGCGTCTTTATGTAGAGTCTGTATAATTTGAGTAGCGGAATATATTTAATGCTTGCTATCTCTATGAATATAACGTCTTTTTTTATATTAATTTTTATATTATGTTTTACTTTATATCTAATTATCTTTCGATTAATTTAAAAAAAATGATTTGTGAATGTTGCGTTGCAAACATTAACTGTCAATCTACTCTAGTCCGTGAGTTCGATTCTCACTGTCTACTTTACAAAATGCATTATTTCATATTATGAAAATCTGAATGAATATATATCTCATTCGAATCGATTTACTCCCTACCCCATTTATTTTCGTATTTCACATTGGCATTCTTAAATCCTAAGTTAAATGCCAGGATTTCGAATGCTGATTTTCAAAGCCGGTGAAAAACATCCCGCCTAACTACATGCCATTTGATAAATTGAAAAACAATAACATTTTGCACAAGTACTGCATTGAAAAATCTGAACTGATATGTGTGTGTGTGTGTGTGTGTATATATATATATATATATATATATATATATATATATATATATAAAACCGTACTTATATAATTATATCATCGTATGTGTTTTGATTCTACATATATATAACTATACACACACACACATACACACACACATACACACACACACACACACACATATATATATATATATATATATATATATATATATATATATATATATATATATATATATATATATATATATATATGTAGGTAAAACAACCATAAAACCATACTGCTCTTAAGTTACCTCTGGGTAACGTTTCAAATTCTCTAAAAATTTCTATCTATCTATCTATCTATCAGTTCCGTGCATAGTTTTTTAATTGCAGTAATTTTTATAAATACTTATACTTTAAATGTTAGAGCTTTACGCACACATGCTTGCACGGATCTCGGGTTATTATGAATATGTATCCCTGCTCATGCATATATACAGACATCATGCACACATATGTATGTAAGTATATATATATATATATATATATATATATATATATATATATATATATATATAGAGAGAGAGAGAGAGAGAGAGAGAGAGAGAGAGCGAGAGAGAGAGAATATATATCAATCACATTTATAGAGTAGCAATATGTATTTTTCAATCAATCTAACCTTTTCTCTCTGTCGATGTATAAAAACACAGTGAAAATACTCGTATATGTGTTTATATATCTGTATGTATATTTCAACATCTCTTTCTATTTATGTGTGTATATATATGTATTATACTTCTATGTATTATGCATTAGATATATATGTATGTATGTATGTATGTATGTATGTATGTATGTAAGTATGTGCGTGCGTGTGTATGCGTGTGCGTGTGCGTGTGTAAACGAATAATTAGCAGGTTCGTTTCGCTCCCCTTCGATTCTGATTGTGTGTCATGAGACTGCAGCCTTGGAGCAGACTAATCTAATTTCCATTTCCCTATTCATGGTGAGGTGTCCGTGTACTACACGCGTAGGATTTAATCAAACAATTTATAATATTTTAATTCTTAATTTGCTATTAATGATCAAAAGAAAACAAATCTTATAAAATGAAAAACACTAAAATTTTGCACAAAAATCTGAACTGATATTTGGGGAAGATTTAAATAAAAACCGAAATATTTGCAAAATCGAATCCATGTTTGTTCATCAGAATGATTGCGGATTTATTGCACTTTACACGCTGAGAGAGAATATGTTATGCGCCATCTCTCTATCTCTCTCTAGCTATCTAGCTATCAGTTCTGTGCATAGTTTTTTAATTGCATATATAATGTATAATTCCATGCCTTAGTATACTATGTACCATGCATTGTGCTTTTCAGGGTAATGTGTTTTACCCCTTTTTATTCATCTCCTCTCCTTCCCAACATGCGACAGATTGTACTAGGTTACATGATACTAGCAGTCATGTGTATCTCTGGGAGAGACGTACTCGGGCTTTTTCGAAGACACTTAGTGCGAAGTGAACTCAAACTACTTCAACTAAGAATGGAACCCTGTTCTCTGACTCCAGCTTCAATGTTCTTAACCGTTTCATTAACTCCCTATTTATATATTGATCATTATTATTTATTACAATTTTTTACATATATTTTTTACAGATATTTATGAATGTAATCTTTCGAAGAATGTTTACATCTTTTTTAATATGTCTCTGTTCCGTATCGATATTCACAGAAATGAATGTACCCGTTGGCACATTAGACTAAAATTTAATAATTTTGTTTCTTAGTTGTGCTAATATCAGCCAGAAAACTCCTTTATTTTGAAATAAATAATAAGGCAAAAAACAGCTTCTCATCAATTTAGTTTCCAAAATATGTACTCAGGAATCGAACCCTTTTCTCTGAGGTATAAACAATTACATTTTTTCAAGAAAAACTGCCTTTGTCAAAAGTTTAAAGAAGGCGGAAGGAAAAAAGCGATCAATTAAGGCAATAGATGTAAATATTTATATCAGATGAATTCTTAAATTAGCCCAATTGGCTGGCTGATGATTAGTTTACTATGTCAGAAGACCTTAGAGAGTCAATCTCACTTAGCTAGATGCAATGAATCGATGAATCGGTACACGTTGTATCTGTGTGTTCGCATACAGCTACGTTCATGTGAACAGGGGTGCTGAAAGGGTCTGCGTCTAACACAATTTCCAAAATCTGATTAAATAACGAATCATCAGATTTATTTAGAACCCCGTTTTAGTCGGGCCGAGAACATTTCAACACTCTTAGTATCATTGTTTAAAAATACTCCAGGACTCCTCAGGGATAAGCGATATTATGATTATCGCTATGAAAAGCACCAGTGTTCGAATTCTGGACGGGTCTGTATTCTATTCAACCAAATACGCTTGGAAAAATGTATCCACTTTTCCATGCAATATATCCCATCGGCTAATAGTTCTACAAAGATCATTGATAGATGTGTAGATTGTGAGAAGATGGCCATAACTAAAATAACTCCCCTTCCCATTTCAGAACATAAGAAGGACAAAAAAAACCTATGCAGGCGCTAAGTGAATTTTTGCTTATAGCTTTAAAAACTTTTACATGATTATGTTTAACATGTGTTATTGTTAAGTTAGTATGTGCTCATATGCCTGCATATATAATTTATGTAAGCATAACATTAGGGATAACAGTAAAAAGAAACAGCGAAGAAGGATTTGGCGTGTGTATTTATTTAGCTGCTTATTTTTCTACTTTTGTATTCATGCGGGATGTTGTCTGTAACAATGTTTACATGCGAGTGCTCCTCTTTCGAAGCTTAAGGAAAAGCTACAATTCTCAGGGAATTAGCAAGTATCGAACTCACAACGTCGAGCGACTAACAAACTGGATACGCATAGCCTGTGAATGGATGCCACTCGACACAACATACGTGCATTTGCTTATAAACCATCCACAAACACACTGACACTCGCACACACATATATAAGTAGATATATAAAGTTACTTGTTTATATACTTGTGTATATAACACACATATACACACACACACGTATATATGATTCTGTTTATGTATTTAATTTCAATAAGAGTGTATCGATCTTTGTTTACGTACAAACAAGAGCGGAGTTGGACGTTTTCAGATTAATCTGTATACATTACTACACAGAGACAGAATCATGTTTGTATACGCAAACGTCTTCTTATTTTCCTTTTATGGGCCGTGTCCCTTCAGGAAATGGCTGATCATACACACGTGTATGCATCTAATAAATATATTATGACAAAATCTACATTCATCTATTGAATTTCTTTCCATATGTATGTGTGTGTGTTTAGGAAGGCAAGTCACCACTTCAGTTATAAGAATTTTGGTGATGGTCGATTAATAAAAACAATATTTCTTCAGGTGATTTGCGCAGTATGATCATCCCGATTCCAAAGTCATAAAATATCCCTGAGAGCTTTTAATCCATGCAGAAAACAAAACAATGACCTATTTCATATACATATAATAATTTCAGCTTGTTTCTCTCTTTCTTTCTGTCTCTCTCTCTGTCTCTCTCTGTCTGTCTGTCTGTCTGTCTGTCTGTCTGTCTCTCTCTCTCTCTCTCTCTCTCTCTCTCTCTCTCTCTATATATATATATATATATATATATATATATATATATCATTCTGTTCATATCTAGTTGTCTATCTATTGGTAGATCTATCTACACTATGAATTTTTTTTATTATGGAAGAAAATTGATATTATTAACTGACAATAAAATTTATATTGACAAACGGATATGTTTGTATCAAGTTTATATTCATATTTATATGAACAATATATCGTTTTGGTTGTAGCCTTATAGTATTCTTATTTTGGGCATACCAGGCTTTATTAAGCAAACAAAGTTATGCAACATAAATTTTACTTATAAATGAATCTAAACGATATCGACAGTTTCTTGTTTACTACCTAGATTATTTAAAAACATCTTGACCGAGAACTTAGAATAATAATCAGTATTTATCTGTAATCTATCATCAACTTTGTAGGGATCTATAATTGTATTTGCTTGCAATAATCGGTTCAAAAGATTACTCACTTCTTCAACGCTGTTGTCCTGTAAGTGGTTATTATCCCAAGAGTTAGTCTAGAGTTTATAGGTCCAAACAGTAGAGCTCTACATTCATCACTAAAAATTACTGATGCCAAAACATTTCTCACCTATTTCTTCACTTATCTTGTTTTTATTTATTTATTTATTTTTTTTTGTGGTGTTTACTTAAATGTGGTAGTTTGATTGCTTTTATGTCCTGAGGTAATGTTTTAATTATAAATTTGCAATACCAGCTTCTTCAAACAATTCCTTGCAGGCCAATCGTTTTTTTTTTATAGTTTTTCTCAACTTTACTACATCTTAATTCAGGTTTTATCTTTATTACAACCTTTGATAATCTTTATCGATCTTAAATAAAAAAAAAATAAGTGTAAATAATCATCCTATTGGATGTATTTAATGTAATAAACAATACACCACAAGATTCTTGTATGTTTTTTCCAATAAAATTAAACATTATCAGCTGAAGTTCATATGATATATATAATAAAAATGGGTGTATAGTCGGAAATGTTTTATCAATATCTATCTATCTATCTATCTATCTATCTATCTATCTATCTATCTATCCTACACACACTTTTAATCTTGAAAGCACATTTGTATGTATAACTTGTATATGTCATTAATCTTAAACCTGTATATCTATGCATCTGTAATTGTACATATTAAAAGTAAACACCCCACCTATACGTACGCATTAATTACTCACTGTTTTGTCATTATGTGTACCAATATACTTATATATATATACTTGTACATATTGAGATAGATATGAGGGCAATCTGCTTTTCGGATTTTTACATATGTGTGCGTGCGTGCGTGTGCCCGTGTGTGCTTAAGCGCGTGCGTGCTTAAGTGCGTGTGCGTGCGCGCAAGCAAATCTTTTACTCTCCCCATAAATGAGCAATCACTCATTTGTGGATTTGCTTCGTTATTTATTTCCGTGTTTGGTGGTTTTGCTTCTTATATGTGTGTGCATGCACGTGCATGCGCGTGCACATGTGCGTGTGTTTGCTCGCACGTGTGTCTGTGCATGTGTGTGTGAGTGTGTGCGCACGCGCAAGTGCCCTTGCCACATTATAAATGTTTGGATTTACTTTTCTGTCGATTGTCTTAGCAGCTGCATCGGTCTTTTTCTTGTGGTTTTTGATTTAACCACAGTCGTTTCAATTCACGTTCTGCGGTCAAACGCGTGTCGCTGGCCTACGTTGATGTCACGTAGCGACATGAAGAAAGGACAATTTGCTGACTAATAATGTCTTTCTCTGTGTTTTTACCTTTTTCAAACATAATCGTCTATCTACTTTATTATTTTCATAACATTTTCAGACATATATATATATATATATATATATATATATATATATATATATATATATATATATATATATATTAGACACTGCACCACGAAGTAAAAAATCGAGGAGTGGGGGCTAAGTCAGATGTTAAGTTCTAAAGATTCTTGACTATATTTCCTGATCCTCCCATAAAATTAATATTTTATACTTATTATTAGGTATCTCCAAATAAAAGCATTATCTAAGATTTAAATTTTTGAAAATGAAAAATCTTTCTTGAAGGTTTTATTTTAGTTTTAACTCCATGCTAATTGATTAAATTTAATATTTCCAATGAACAAAATACTTTGCCGTATTTCAAACTAAATTTAAATTGATTGGAATGAATTTTTTTTGTTATCAGTAAAAACGCCAAAATCCTTCATATTGACAAATCTGTTAACATAATATAATTCTCTTAATTAAAAAAAAAAAATCTTTTAAAAATAAAATATACTGTTCTGAAACTTTATTTGAGGAAGATTAGCCGATTTAATTAATCAGATTTCAAACAAATATTACTTATAGTTTACAATATCGCAGAATATTTTTAGGAGTTGTTGACAACTTTCTCCATAAACTTGTTTGTGAATTTTTTTAAAGGGGACATTTACTGTAAGAATTACTTGATGAGTATAACGTGAACAACATTTTTATATATTTTTCTAACTACATATTCTAATATTTTATTGAATTTTAGGTACTTTGATTTTATAGTCTTACTTACGAAGACGCTATGTTGAAGAAATGTTAGAAAATTGCTAATAAATTTTATCTTTATTATAGTTATCGCTCTCATTTTTTGATAATGTTTGCGTTTGGACATCCGTATAAACATATAAAATAATTCAAAATTCTTTTTATAAACGATGACCTTATTTCACATACATATAATAATTTCAGTCATTGAATTGTATAGTGCTTTTACATTTATGATTACAAATTTAATTTAATAACAAAATATCACTTGATCGCTACAAATTAATACAGAATTTTAAAAGATTTAAATCTTTAAAATCTATTCTAATTTAAATTAAAAATAAATGAAAACAATTCTTGTAAAAATTCATTATTCATCAAAATTTTTTTTCTTAAGACAATAGTGTCCATAGTATTAAAAGCTTTTCTAATTAAATAATCTTAGTTTTACTGCATTTTTTACTTTACAATTCAGAGTATATTTTCCAGTAGTCCTGATTTAATATAAACATTAAGAAGCGCTACAAAAAAAGAATTTTTCAAAATTTCATAAAATTAAATAATTTGGGTTAACAGAAGTAAAAAAAAAAAAAATACTTTTACGAAGATGTGCTAAAAGAGAAACATTTATAAAATAATTTAATTCATTTCTGAATAAGTCCTGAAAGTTTTATTAAAATCCGACAATTATCTTCAGAGCAAACGACGCTAAAATTTCCATACAAACTTATAGCCACCCGTTGAGGCAAGAAAATTTTAACTGAAATATTAAAGACTCTAAAAAGGATTAAAAAAATATAATTTAATAATGAAAAAAAAAAAAAAAAAAAAAAAAAAAAAATTTGGTCTTTTTTCTTAGTAATAAAGATTTTGACGATAACACTTTGTTTTTATAAAGTTTGGGTCATTTTTTGATCATGTATGATCATTTTTAGCGAATCTTTGAAGGTACCTAATTATTATTATCCTACTGCAAACAATTTTTGCTGTTTTGATTTTAAAAAGACATTTTTTTTTTCTTTGACTTATTTTCTGGAATGAGACCCATAGGCCTTTTCCATATATAAGAAGCTTTTTCATATATCTGAGGCTTTTTTCATATAAGACTTACATAAACATTTTGGAAAACAATGTTTCGAAAAAAAAAAAAAAAGTAAAAAGAAAATTTATTATTTATTTGGAAAATTAATGGCAGTAATGATTTTAGACAAATGATATCGCTAAACTCAGTAGCATGGTCATAGATTGGAGACAAATGCAATCTTCCTTTTAGTTGTCAGTTTCTAGCAAAAAGTCACACGCGCGGGCACACACACACACAGACGCGCAGGCGCGCGCGCGCGTGCACACACACACACGCGCGTGCCACAACCTATTATTTATCACATAGTCCTGTAATTGTGGAAGTTTATAATCAAGCTCATTCACGCTTCCTTTGACGAAAAAACGTTGTTTTCATCAAGTTTAAGGCTGTTTTACCATGCTATGCTATTTTTTAGCTTTAGTCACGTTCACTTTTCGCTAAAAAACAGTATAACATGATGAAAAAAGCACAAAACTTAAGAAAAAAATAAGTTTTATCATCGTCAAAATATTTCCTATTATTAAGAGGAAAAGCCAAAGTATTTTTTAATTATTTAAAAAAAATTTTTTAACCTTTCTAAGACGTTCGAAATGGTTAAAAATCCTGTTTTTATTTTTACGTAAGCGACGTAAGTTTTTAAAATGACGTGTTTTTGCGCTCTTTTCTGATGAAAACACATTGATTTGGAAATTCTTGCAAAATCAAATAATTGTCGGATTTTAATGAAACTTTCAGAACTTATTCACAAATGAATGAAATTATTTTTGAAATTTTTTGTTTTAGAAAATTTTGGTAAAAATATATTTTTTTAACATACGTTACACCCCACTTACTTAATTTCATGAAATTTCAAGAAATTAAATAGGATGTCCAAACTTTTTTATTAGTTAAAAGTGGGACTCCTTGGAGGATATAAATCACCCAATTTTTTTTCAAATTTTTTCTCGTTTTCTTAAAATCTACTCCGAATGGCACACTAAAAAAAATGTAATAAAACGATTATTTAATTAGAAAAGCTTTTAATTGCTTTTGTAAATGAGTTATATTTAGGACATTATTGTCTTAAAAAAAAATTAGATGAATAATGAATTTTTAGAAGAATTTTTTTCATTATTTTAAAATTTTAATTATAATAATTTTAAAAAAATTCCCACAGCGTATTTCTTTTAGGTGAGACTGTAATTAAGTAGAAAGTATATTTACGAATCAAAAATTGAAAATCTTGATATAAATCGTTTTGCACCAGTATTTTAAAAATAATTAAAATCTTTTTTTTTTTTTACTTTAAGCATTACCATCTTTCATCTATGGTAGTCTATACGTAACATCATTATGAAAAGATCATGTGTTCTAAGAATTGTCCACTTTTTACAGAGAAATTCGCTTGTCTCCAATTCGTTATTCATTGCTTAAGTTACAACAACTTTTGAACATCATCCCATCAGTTTTAAAACTTTAAAATTTTAAGTAAGTTTTACTTTTTTAATTTCTATTTCACGAACTACTTCTTATTTCATGTAATCATTTTAGTGTGGGTCATAAATTATTGAGTTACCTCTATCATGGTATTTTATCTCAGTTATTAAATTTTTAAATTAATCTAAGAAAATTTTATAGTATTTCAAATTTTATTATTTTTCATAAAGCATCTTCAAAGGTAACTAAAAGTCAACAAAATATTAGATATTTGCTGAAAAATATGCGTTCATTTAGATTTAGTAAAATTATGTAAATTCTGGTAATTCATATTAGCTGTCAACACCTTGTAGCTTATCGATAACGTCAATAGAGAAAAACAGAACCCGTTGTTAAGAAATGCTTGTATAATATTTTTATACTATAAGTAAGTAATATTTGTTTCAAATCAGATTTGTTTATACTATAAGTAACTAATATTTGTTTCAAATCAGATTAATTTAACTATAAATTTACTAATTTTAACCAAATAAGATGTCACAAATATATATTTTATTTTTGGAAGATTTTTGAAATCGATAATTTAAATTTTATTCTAAAACTTGTTAAAATGTAAGAAATGACCGCCAGTAAACAGATTTTTTGAAATCGAACAAATATTTGACATTCCAATCTATATAATTTCTATTTGAAGCACAGCAAAGAATTATACCTACTGGAAATAGTCAATTTAATCGTTTAGCTTTCAATTAAAAGTTAAAAGAAATTTTCAAGAATGAGTTTTCATTTTTAAAAATTCATTTTAAACCTTAGGTAACTAAATATATTAGCTCTATCACTGATATTAACAACTTTCTAATAAGTATCGCACATATATAAAATATATATAGAATATGTATATGTATATGTGTATGTATATATATATATATGCACACGATATGCGCAGATTTCTACGACGCACATATTAGCAATAAGTATTTTCAATCGCAGCAAATTATGCAGAATTTATTTTGATTAACCACACTACTTAATGAATCGCTACTTAAGTAAATGTAAAAATACAATCTTTGTTGGTTGTAAGAAATAATTTTGATCATTTATGGCTAATTTATTTTAAATAAAAATGCAATATAGCGATAATAATAAGTAAAATGATGCACTAAAATAAGTAACCAAGTAATTGTTTTAAGTTCTCGGAATACTGATGCCAGTTTCAGTCTAATTTCTATCTTTCAACGAAAATAAAAACGTTAAATACCCTTGTTTATAAAAGCACGTATTATAGATATTGTCCTCTTTTATATAAATTATTTATATGCGTGTATTCATGAATATAAACAGAGAGAGGGGTGAGGGCGGAGAGAGAGAGAGAGAGAGAGAGAGAGAGAGAGAGAGAGAGAGTCCGACAAATTTGGGTAATTTTGGGTGGGAGTAAAAAGTAAAACCTCCAATCAATGTGACAGTAAATATGAAAAAGACAGAATTCATTAAAAAGACAAAGAAATCAATAGTAAAAAAATTAAAACAAATAAACAAAAAACGAATGAATAAAAATAGGAAAGAAAAGGTAAGTATTTTTTAAATCGAGTGACAGAAAAACAAAATATAAAAGAGCGGCTTCTTGTGCGTTAAATTTGCGTGGCTCATTTAATAAACACGTTGGCTT